>BSBK01005323.1:0-35000 GCA_027943335.1 Chamaecyparis obtusa
TGGCCATAACTGGGAAGGCCTAACAGCTCGACACATTGCATGTAATCAGTTACTTGATGACTATAGATATATGTTTTCTTTCAGATTTGGTATTTTTATTGTGTAATTCCGCTATGTTGAGGTTTGGCTGCAAGTTTGGACAATCCTTAATTGGATCCTCGATCCTTGACTGCATCATGTATATATATACTTAAATATATATACATCTATATAAATATTATTATTATGTAAATATTAGATCAATAAATATAATACTCAAGAGATAGTATGTGTGTGTGTATAATCATAATCATAATTATCATTATATTAATTACATAATAATGAATAGACATGTCCCATGAAGGGACATGTCTCTTCTTGGCTCTTTCTCAATATAAATGCAAGAGATTGTTGCATTTGGAAAATACATACACTCAGATAGTGCTATTACATTTTCAATGATCCTAAAACCTTAACAAAATCATCTAATAGCATAGAAGAGACATTAGAAACAACAGAAAATTTTCAACCAATATAATTTCTATCTCTTTTTTTCTCTCTAAACATTAGGTAGACTACACATCACCAAAGTTTTTAGTTTGTATTTCATGCAGTATTCCTATTTGTTTTAACCCCATGGCTACATGGCTTTTATGTTCTAACCTTATTATTTTGTGCATTTTTTTTTCTCTCTAATACATTTTTTTGTAGGTATTCACCTTGGGGACATGCTTTCTTGGCTCAAAGAGATATCTACTACCTCTACAATATCCTTTTTGTATCATGATGTTATTTTTTTTATAGTATATTTCCTTTAGCGTGTATATTCATTCATATTCATAAGCCTACTAAAGTTGGGCTAAACTGTATAGTGAAAATTTTCCATTTGTAATTTGGACAACACTTTTGTAAGTACTTTAGTGACCATTCCCCTAATATTTGAGTATGTCCATAATATCCCTTGCATTATCCTTTTCCCTCTTAGAATTCTCAAGGTCTTTGTCAACTACTATAATTTAGCACTACCTTTGCATTTACTACATGTTTCCTTTTCTAACCATAATTTTTTAGCATGACTCGTCTAGACACTAGTGCATCCCATGGATTTATTTGTGCCATGCACTTGCCCACAAACATCCCAATGTTTATGATGCAGGAGCATCCTGGGTGTAAGAGCAATCTTGCATCACCCAAAAATATTTCTATTTTTGAATTCAATAAGGGTTATTTTGTGCAGAGCTGCTATTTATGGAAAGTTACTATTTTTGGTAATTTTTGTATGTGCTCAGAATGATCTGATTTCTTTCTTGGAGGTTCATTTTGGTCATATAAGTCTGCCAGTAAAGTTTCATTGCCAGATCAAGTGTATATTAGAAGATATTGAAGATTTTCGGTATTGGCAGCAGGGTACAGAAACTTTGAACTCAGTTTTGAAGGCTTTAGAGGCCCCGGATGAGGTCGAAAATTTGCGTGACGGGCGCTTGCGCGGGTCAAGCCTGTAGAGCGCTTCGTGGCGTTTCCGAAATGGGGTTATAGTGGCCGAGCGGGTCAACTGGTGATGACTTATGGTCTTCGGAAGTTGGGCCACCCGAAATGGCGAAAAATAATTTTCTTCAAAATTTCTGTTCGGGTTTCAAAGGTTATCTTGAGCCGGCTATGATGTAATAAAATGTAAAATAAAATAATTCTAAGTTTGGTCGGCCTTATTGGCTAAAATTCTGGAACCTTCCCAGGCGGTGGATAATTGCCTATATAAGGAAGGCTGTATTATTGTCTTAGGCAGTTCAGAATAGTTCTGGGTAGTAGATCTGGGTATTGATTCGAGGCTTTGTCCTACAGAATATTGTAAGGAATGCCCATGTGGCTTTGCACATTGTAATTCTGAAAGTTTGTAATTCCACATTTGTGGAGATAATAAGAAGCCAATTTTCTGTTCTTGCATATTGTTGTTGTTTCTCTATTTCTGTTATGTGTTTGTGGTATTAAGGGGAGCACCCTTCATCAAGTGGTATCAGAGCAGGAGTTCTTGAGTGTGTAAACAGATCGCCGACTGTGAGGCAGTTTGCACCAGGACCGTGGCTAGGGTTTCAGCGCACATCGCGAAAATGCCTCCACGAAGGGAACGTGGCGGAAGAGCTGGTGTTGTAACACCTGAGGTTAGAGAGCTGCAGAGACAAGTGCGAGCATTGCAAGAAGAGATTCGCAGAGGAATGAATCTTAATGTCAGAGATGAAAGCGAGGATGAAGCCGAAGAAGAATATCAAGAAGGAGAAGTTGAAATTGTGAACCAGGAGGAAGAAAGACTTTTTCGGGCGATTTCCAAGATTGGGAAAAGACCTAAGATTGAGGTTCCTACATTTTCTGGAAATCTTAACCCAGAGGAATTGATCGACTGGATCAATGAATGTGAGGAATATTTTGAGTATGAAGATGTTGAAGATCCTGATAGGGTCAAATTTGCGAAGGCCAGATTGAAAGGTCATGCGAAGATCTGGTGGCAAGAAATTCAATTGGAGCGAAATAGAAGAGGGAAAGATAAAATCACAAGATGGGATCGGATGGTGGACAAATTGAAGCGACAGTTCATTCCTGTTGATTATGAGCTTGACCTACTAAAGAAAATGCAGAGTTTGAAGCAAGCAGGGAGATCTGTTCAGGAGTATACAGAGGAGTTCTATCGACTTCTCATTAGAACAGGCCATGCAGAAGCTGATAAGGAGA
The DNA here is from genome assembly GCA_027943335.1 of Chamaecyparis obtusa. Classification (NCBI taxonomy): domain Eukaryota; kingdom Viridiplantae; phylum Streptophyta; class Pinopsida; order Cupressales; family Cupressaceae; genus Chamaecyparis; species Chamaecyparis obtusa. Next base: position 2,701 of record BSBK01005323.1, read on the forward strand.
AAGTTGCCCGATACCTTAATGGGTTAAGGCCAAGCATTCAGGAGGAGCTGAATCTGGTTCGAATGAACAGTATTGAAGAGGCATACCAGTTTGCCCTAAAAGTGGAGGAAAAGCTGAACAAGAAGTTTGAGAGCAGACAAAACGGAAGAGGTCGCGGTGGACGATCTGGTGGACGGTCATATGGTGGCCGAAATGAAGATCCAAAAAAGAAGGATGAGGCCAGTAGCAGTCAAAATCAGCGAGGAAATAATTCCAATCGCTTCCAGGATCAGAATAATAGAGATCAGAGAGGAAGAGGAAGAGGACAAGGATCTGGAAGAGGTGGCTTCCGTGGAACATGTTTTCACTGTGGAGAAGAAGGTCATAGGGCATTTGAATGTCCTCAGCGCCAAGGCAGAACAGACAGGAGAAATGAAGGCCAGGCCAGAGTTGCACATGTCGATGAAGATGCCAGATCATCAAATTCTGAAGATGCTGAAAGAGGAGAAACGTTGATTAACAGAAGAGTCCTATTGAGTGGTGAGAATGAACCTGAGCAAAGAAGGAGCCTGTTTCGCACCAGGTGCAAGTGTGAAGGTAAATGTTGTGATGTGATCATTGATAGTGGAAGCACTGACAATTTGGTGTCAGAAGAGATGGTGACAAAGCTGAAGCTCAAGAGACAGAAACACCCACATCCATATCGGATTGCCTGGGTACAGGATGACCACAAGGTCATGGTCAATGAACAATGCCTAGTGAAGTTCAAGATTGGCGGATACCAAGATGAGGTATTGTGTGATATCATATCTATGGATGCATGCCATATGTTGTTGGGTAGACCCTGGCAGTTTGACAGATGTGCTGTACATGATGGCCGTGCGAATACCTATTCCCTGACAAAGGATGGAGTGCGACGTAAGCTAAAACCGTTGAAGGAGACTGAAGAAAAGGTATGTGGTAATGCAAGGATAACTTTTGTTGATGGAAGAAATTTCCTAGATGGTATGAGGCATGAGCATGTATGTTTTGCTTTGATTCCAAAAGCTGGTAAAGAGGAAGTAGAAGATGTTCCTGTAGAAGTTGCAGATTTGTTGAATGAGTTTCAGGATATTGTATCCGATAACGTGCCTGATGGATTACCACCAGTCAGGAAGATCAGTCATCAGATGGACTTGATCCCAGGAGCGAGTTTGCCGAATAAGGCAGCACACAGAATGACACCTGCAGAAAGTGAGGAGTTGAACAGACAAGTGCATGAACTGTTACAAAAAGGATTGATTCGAGAGAGTCTGAGTCCCTGCGCTGTACCAGCGGTATTAGCACCAAAGAAGAATGGAGAGTGGAGGATGTGTACAGATTCCAGAGCAATAAACAAGATCACAATCAAGTACAGGTTTCCATTGCCACGAATGGATGATATTATGGACTGTTTGAGTGGAGCTGTGTATTTCTCAAAGATAGATCTGAAAAGTGGATATCATCAGATTCGGATCAGAGAAGGAGATGAATGGAAGACTGCCTTCAAGACAAAGGAAGGACTGTATGAGTGGTTAGTCATGCCTTTTGGGCTAACCAATGCACCGAGCACTTTCATGCGGCTCATGAATGAGGTTCTGAAAGAGTTTCTGGGTAAGTTTGTCATTGTTTACCTAGATGATATTTTGATCTTTAGTAAGACATTGGATGAGCATATGATGCATATTCGTATGGTATTTGAGAAGTTGAGAGAAGAGAAATTGTTGATTAATTTGAAGAAGTGCAGTTTTGTGAAGAAAGAGTTAGTGTATTTGGGATTTGTAGTTTCAGCAGAAGGTCTAAAAATGGACCCAGAGAAGGTACAGGCTATCCTCGAATGGCCTACTCCAAGGAGTGCTACTGAGGTAAGATCTTTTCATGGTCTAGCTAGCTTTTACAGAAAGTTTATCAGAAATTTTAGCGGTATTTGTGGACCCTTGACTGAAACAATGAGAGGGGATAGAAAAGAGTTTAAGTGGACTAAAGGAGCAGAAAAGAGTTTTCAATTATTGAAACAAAAAGTTACAGAACAACCTGTTTTAACACTTCCAGATTTTAATAAGGTGTTTCAAGTAGATTGTGATGCTAGTGGTACTGCGATAGGAGCTGTTATGAGCCAAGAAGGTAAACCTGTTTCTTATTTCAGTGAGAAGTTAAATGATGCCAAGAGGAAATATTCTGTTTATGATCAGGAATTTTATGCTATAGTTCAAGCATTAAAGAAGTGGAGACACTATTTGCTTCCTAAGGAGTTTGTTTTGTATACTGATCATCAAGCTTTGCAATATTTGAATAGTCAAGGAAAATTGAATCAAAGGCATTTGAAATGGGTTGAGTTTTTGCAGAGTTATACATTTGTTTTGAAACACAGGAGTGGAAAGTCTAATAGGGTTGCAGATGCTCTTAGTAGAAGGCAACTGTTGCTGACAGAAATGCAGATTGAAGTGGTTGGGTTCAAGGAACTCAAGAATTTGTATCCAGAGGATCCTGATTTTGGTGAAGCTTGGAAAGCTTGTAAAGAACCTGTTACTCTAGACAGGACGAAATGGTTGGATTTCATCATCCAGGATGATATGCTATTCAGAGGGAGTCAGTTGTGCATTCCACGAAGTTCTATGAGGGAGAATCTCATCAAGGAGAAGCATAGTGGAGGATTGGCTGGACACTTTGGTCGTGATAAAACCCTTGCTTTGGTTGGTGAGAATTATTATTGGCCACAATTGCAACAAGATGTGAAGAAGTTTGTACAGAGTTGCAGAGTATGTCAGATGGCGAAAGGAGTGAAGCAGAATACAGGGTTGTATCAGCCACTACCTGTACCAGAGAAGCCTTGGGAGGATATCAGCATGGACTTTGTTCTTGGTTTACCGAGGACTCAGCGGGGACATGATTCAATTTTTGTGGTAGTTGACAGATTTTCAAAGATGGCACATTTTATTCCCTGCAAGAAGACTAATGATGCTGTTCATGTAGCAGAATTGTTTTTCAGAGAAGTAGTGAGACTTCATGGTTTGCCAAAGACCATAGTTTCAGATCGGGACACTAAGTTTGTTGGATATTTCTGGCGTACATTGTGGAAGAAGTTGAAGACAGATTTGAAGTTTAGTTCATCACATCATCCACAGACTGATGGACAGACAGAGGTGGTGAATAGAAGTTTGGGAAATTTGCTGAGATGTTTGGTTGGAGATAAGCCAGCAGGATGGGATTTGATTTTACCACAGGCAGAATTTGCATACAATAATTCTGTCAACAGGAGCACTGGTAAATCACCATTCCAGATTGTATATGGAAGTAGTCCAAGAAATGCATCTGAATTGACAAAGATAGATAAAGGAGAAATAAGTAGTGCTGAAGCTGAGGATTTTGCAGAACACTTGAAGAACATCCATGAAGAGGTGAGGAAGCATATTACCAAGATGAACGCACAGTATAAGGCTAAGGCAGATGAGAAAAGGAGGCATAAGGAATTTCAGGTTGGTGATGAAGTCATGGTTCATTTGCGGAAGGAGCGGTTTCCAGTTGGTACATATAACAAGTTGAAAATGAAGAAGTTTGGACCATGCAGGATATTGAAGAAACATGATTCAGGAAACGCATATGAGGTAGAATTGCCTAGTGAGCTAAATATTTCACCAGTGTTTAACATTTCAGATCTGACAGAGTATCATGAAGGAGGTGTTGAAGATGAGATCACAGCAGCACAGTGGAGTATTCCAGTAACTAGTTCAGACACTAAGGAGATCGAAGACATACTGGACAGTCGTGTTGGTAGAAGCACAAGGAATAGGACATATGAAGAGTATTTGGTCAAATGGAAAGGACGACCTGTAGAAGATTCATCGTGGCTAACAAAGGAGGAGGTTAACCATCTTGGTTTTCCTCTGCACACCTGAGTCGTGACAGGGTCACTTCTCAAATTACCCTGGGTGTCTGATGCAGGAGCATCCTGGGTGTAAGAGCAATCTTGCATCACCCAAAAATATTTCTATTTTTGAATTCAATAAGGGTTATTTTGTGCAGAGCTGCTATTTATGGAAAGTTACTATTTTTGGTAATTTTCGTATGTGCTCAGAATGATCTGATTTCTTTCTTGGAGGTTCATTTTGGTCATATAAGTCTGCCAGTAAAGTTTCATTGCCAGATCAAGTGTATATTAGAAGATATTGAAGATTTTCGGTATTGGCAGCAGGGTACAGAAACTTTGAACTCAGTTTTGAAGGCTTTAGAGGCCCCGGACGAGGTCGAAAATTTGCGTGACGGGCGCTTGCGCCGGTCAAGCCTGTAGAGCGCTTCGTGGCGTTTCCGAAATGGGGTTATAGTGGCCGAGCGGGTCAACTGGTGATGACTTATGGTCTTCGGAAGTTGGGCCACCCGAAATGGCGAAAAATAATTTTCTTCAAAATTTCTGTTCGGGTTTCAAAGGTTATCTTGAGCCGGCTATGATGTAATAAAATGTAAAATAAAATAATTCTAAGTTTGGTCGGCCTTATTGGCTAAAATTCTGGAACCTTCCCAGGCGGTGGATAATTGCCTATATAAGGAAGGCTGTATTATTGTCTTAGGCAGTTCAGAATAGTTCTGGGTAGTAGATCTGGGTATTGATTCGAGGCTTTGTCCTACAGAATATTGTAAGGAATGCCCATGTGGCTTTGCACATTGTAATTCTGAAAGTTTGTAATTCCACATTTGTGGAGATAATAAGAAGCCAATTTTCTGTTCTTGCATATTGTTGTTGTTTCTCTATTTCTGTTATGTGTTTGTGGTATTAAGGGGAGCACCCTTCATCAGTTTAATATTTTTGGTTTTGAGTATTCTTTCCACTTGTCACCTACCTTTGATGGTGGAAAAAATTTAGATCTTTCAAGAACAGCCCAGAAGCCTCTTTTCCCCTCCTATTCTCTCTTTAAATTCATGTCTTTTCTCTATTCAAAGTCTCTTTCTTCTCTTTGGGTTACTCTCTTGGTTCTTGCACTAAAAAAACACTTGTTGCATTGTCTTGGCTTTTAAATCTCTCTTGTTGTCTCACTTGTTGTACAAAAGTATCCTACAACGATTCATAGAAATCTTTCTATCTCTCTTGCATCTTTGAGAATCTTTGGATTTATCACACCCTTATCTCTCATTTATCTTGTGTAATAGCAGTTTTCCTCCACTAGCAGGGTTTGTTTAAATTTTCATATCTCACATAATATGAGTTTTCCTCCATTAATTGGGGTTTGTTTCTATTACATTATTATTTATTTACCTTTTGGATTCATCTAACTATCTCATTGTTAGGCTGGAAAAACAAAAATAAGAACTTGACTGAGGCAAGTATCTAAACAACCCCCCAAAAAATTTGTCTTCTTCTCGTGTGTAGGTTTATTGAAGGCACTTGACCACATGAGGATTTTCTTATATTCATTTTTATTTATTTTACATTCATTTTTGTTATTTAATATATTTTATTGCGTTTATAACTGACTTTTACATTTTGAGGTTATTTGAAGAACAAAAATATTTTTTCACAACTTTGGAAAATTTTTAATTTTGGTCTATACATGACTACAACATGTTATGCAGACATCTATGCACCACACTGGTGTCCTTGGTCGAGAAGCTCGGAGTTGGGCTGAAAACACTCGATCATCTAGTCTTCCTTCTTCTATGACCAAATATTTATCTACTTTATATATAATTAGACATCTTTACTATTTTGACTAGTTGGAGTTATCCAAGTGTGTGTTGTGAACTTGGTTCTCAAGGAAATATAGTTTTCCTTTCTTAGGGTCAAATTTACTATAGTACAATAACCTTGTTCCCTTAACTCTATCGACATCAAAGGTGGTTCACAAACCTTAGAAGCTACTAGTAACTATGCCAAACTAGTTTGTCAAGACTTTCACCTTGAATAGGAACTATCCAAATTTCTTGAGTTTCTTAACATGGAGAACCTTTTGAGTTCCACTAGTTTATCCTTTTTTCTTTTGTTAATGATGATGAAACATATTTAAGGAATTCTATAGGATTTGAAATTTAAAAGGCCATATGCCTCATACCCAAGATAAAAAGAGAGGAGGGTTATCATCAAAATAATCACATTTTGAAGACTTGGATATTTTCACAAAGAATGATTAGGGTTTTGGCAATCATGATGAGAGAGTGGAGCATGCCAAAAACTAAAAGGTTACAAATGAAATGTTGTTGGCCTAAAAATGCAACATCATTTAATAATAGAAAATTTTTGAAAGGTATCAATTATTTTTGGGGGCTAATGGAGGAACCATATAGGCACAAGGATGATTGAAAGCCCAATAAACTAATAAACTTAATATTTGGCCAAATTTTGACTTCTTGGTTTTCTAACTAGAACATGAACATGGTGACATGAAAATTTAGAAGTTCCAACACAATGTTGTCATAATTCTACAATTTCATTAATGAATCCCTAATTATAAGTCTATTGTATTTTTGACAAATGATACAAAAAGAGAACAATTCATATTATTTTTTGTTAATAAAATTTTCATCATAAATCCTGATGAAAAATAATATTAATATAATGTAAAAATTTGATTATTCTAAATAAAAAATTAAATGTTACTGTAGTAATATACAATAAACCTAAAAAAACCTTATAAAATAAAATAAAACTATAACTTATATTAATATTTCTCTTAATAATGTAAAGCCATATTTTTAACATGAGGATTGATAGATTGACCATGTATACAAAAGATTTGTTTTCATCAACAAAACATGTGAGACAAATTACTTAAAATAAAGTATGTAATGACACCTTATCATATTGATAAGTTTATATATTATGCATTTATATATTCAAATATATACATTTGTATATATACTACATAGAAAATACAAGCTTATATTATTTCCTCACATACTTGAGGACCCTTGAAGATATCTACGAGCTCTAAGAACATTTCTATTTGTCTAACTGTATACAAATAAATATATCTTCATAGAATTAGGGTTAATCAATGACAAATAAATGAAATAAGAACTAAATACAACCACAATTGAGCAAATATTTCACAATATCAAAGACTAATTGAGCATCCTATGGCTCTCTAATTAGAATGAATAATGAAGCTCTCAGCAAGCTCACTAATGACAGTTCTAATATGAGAATGACAATGATAAAACAATGCAAATGCTAACAATTATCAATATGAAATGCTAAAATTGCTCTCAAAATGCTTTCTAATTTCAAATTGCAAGAGGTTTGATGCAATTCTCAGATGGGTGGTTGATGAATTATGAAGGAATTTAGCCTTCCTTTTATAGATTTTCCCAATGTTAGGGGGTGTGGTTGTGTTTGATCATGGTTGAGTTGGGGTTAAGTCTTTGGTTCCACCCTTTGAAGACAAAGCAAAGTTTGTGTCCTCAAAGCTTGGGACAAGTAGACAAGATGGATGGCTGAGATTCTCTTTCACTTTGAGTGATTGAGATTCAATTTGGCTTGATCCATGTGAGTGTCTTTCTTCCAATTTCATTGGTTGATTGATTTTCCTCTGTTTTTGGTTTGTTGAGAGTAATTGATTTTAATCAATTGATTTAATGGATTTTCTTTAGCCATGTACCCCTTGAATGGGTTGAATTAATTTAATCCAAGACTATACAATTAATTAAATTAATTGTATTTTGATTTGATTACACTTGATTAAAATGCTCTCAATTTTGATTGATCTTGAGTTATGACTTGATTTTCGTTTTGATTGGCTAATTATGCATTGTGATTCAATTGATTCAATTATGTCCTTGATTTGCTTTGAATTATTGTTAAATTGTCTTTGTCCATTTTTAGGTGATTACAAATGCCCCTCTTTGAGTTGACGTGTGAAGCATGTCAATTCAAAGAATACTCTGATCTGGCTTGATTGATCTAGGTCCTAATTCAATGATGGTTGATCTCTGATGTTCATTCTTAATGTCTTTTGATGGTCGATCCTTTGATTTTTGATATGAAATTGATGCCGATATGATTGATATGATACTCTCCTGATTGATGTGGTCCTATGATGATCATTCTTGATATGATGATTGATTTAATGATCGATCCTAATGTGATTCCTGATTTGATGCTTTGATATGATGCCCCTTTTGTTTGATTATGAAAAAAATTTAAGATAAAATCTTTTTCCTTGATTCGATGATTGGTCTCTAATTTTTTTATGATGTTACTGCTAATATTATGATTGCATGCCCCCTCAGGAAATGAATCAAAATGATTGCGATTGATTTGGTTAAGATTGAGCAATGTCGATTTGTTTCCCGATATAGAAATTTGAAAATGCCCCAATCATGAGAGAATTTGATGAGAGAAGATGCGATTGATAAGATGTTGATGCTCTAGATAAGTTGATGATGGTTTGGTATCGTTTGATGTCAGTCAGAATCACTTGATTGATGTTGATGTCAATCTGATAGGATAAGTTGATGGGTTGATATTTCATTCTCAAGATCTAGAGAGACAAAACATTGATTTTCCTTCCTCAAGATCTAGAGTTGGGAGATTTGATGCACTCAAGATGAGAAAATAGATGATAGGATAACTTTGATTGACATTAGATGATCACTTGGATGATTTGACTAATTGGCATTTGATACATGATATGATTAGATAGATGTTTTGATGATATGGAGTTGATTGGATATTCTCCTGATGCAAAATAGGGATTGATAGAAGAGAAGGTGATGAACAAGATTAGGTTGCCCCTATTTGATCAACATGATTGATTATTGATGATGTCCTTTATGTATCATGAATCATTTTGATGAATCAAACATTTGAAGATGTATCTTGATGACATTGATGTACTTTTGATGATCAGATTAAACGTGATTTTTGATTATGTATACTTCAAGCATTGATGATGTTTGATCAGGATTTGATTATATTGATAGACCTTTGATGATGTAGAACTCAAGAAATTTGATGATGTATCATTGATGAACATTTGATGTCTCTTGATTTGGTGTTTTGATGATGGTAACTCCACCCCCTTTTAGATTTTCCTCTTGCAAATTAAGCTAAGAAAGGCAAAACAATATATACAATGCATCTAATCTAAAATGTATGCAGCTAACTGTCATTATTCAAGATTTGAGAGCTTATAATCATCATTGAGCTTTTGGAACATGAAATTGGTACAATCCTCACTAGTTCAACCATGATGATATGAATACCTCTTTCCTCGGATTTTAACAATTGCAAGTAAACAGACAAAGAATTGATCCCTTTCATATACGAATGTCCTCGATGATTCTTTGATGATCATGTCATTAGATGGATTCGCATACTGCTATGAATAAATCTGACAAGCACTCAAGAAGCAATCAAGAAAATATCATGTCTTCATCATTGCTCATCTAGTCAAAGACTTCATTGATTTGCTAAAAAGACATGATTCAAAAAAAAAATAGTAACACTTTGAACATTTTTGCTTTTGTTTGTAGATCCATATTTCAAAAACTTCATGCACTTTGATCCTTAGTTATGTTTAAGCCTTTTAGATTTTCATCTGATTTTATTAAGCTTTTTAGATTTTGATATGATTTTATTAAGCTTTTTAGATTTTGATCTGATTTTTTTCAAATTTTGTTGTTTAGATCAAGTATTTGGATGTTTGAAATGTAATATTGATCAATAAGTTCAAGTGTAACCATTTTTCAATTTTGATGCAATGATTTGAGCCAATTGATGTTTTCTTTAGAAAAGCTTGTTAAATTTGAATCGGTGCCCCCAGTTTGATTTAGTAAAGATCATGCTTTGTTGGGCAAAGCAACTTTTGAGTGTTTACTTAAGATTTGCAATTTTTTTGTTTTTAAAAGATTTTCAATTTTTTTTTTTAATTTTTAGAGATTTTTTTATGTTTTTGGATGTTTAGAGATTTTTGAAATTTTTTGTTTTTTTGGAATTTTTAGAAATTTTGGATGTTTTTGGATTTTTTAAGGAACATTTTCACCTTTTTAGATTTTTAGAGATTACTAGTTCTCAAGCAAGATCACATTGAATTCCCTGAATGTCTAGCAAGGTATAGGACATGAAAGATTGATTTGCAAACTGGTGGATGTGAGATGAATGGGCCATGATGGATGAAGCAAGTGTGTTACCCCTAGGACCATCTCCTTAAGATTATCCAAGCTATGGAAAAATAATATCTCAATATAGGCCAATGATATGGTGTTGAATAACATATGGAATAATGACCTGGTGTCATGACAATGGTCCAAAGGAATGGACATATCCAGAGACTTTTTCTAACATTTTTTTTTTTTTTTTCATTTTTCATTTTTCACTTGGATCAAGATCAATGTGGATAGGATCATACAATTATGATAAAGGGATGGTGAAGGCTATGAGTGAATGGTTTGGGATTATGGGAAGGCTTCTTATAAATAAGAAAGATGGCTTTAGGATAAACAATATCATGATAAGGTAGCATGAATGCAACCAGTGAATAGGATGATGGATAGGATAACTCATGCCAAGATGCTTAATGCTCATAGAAATGTTCAACCCTGTCAAGATCAAAGGTGAAAAATGAAGTACTGATGTAAGTGAGATGAATGGTAGAAAGATGTAGGGTATGATGGATGAAACTTGCCCCCAAGTGTAGAGTGCAAGAGAGGAATTATGCATGATGCCTATTTGCTAGGTTTTCATCATGGTACTTGTTCGAGATTCCACAAGGAGTGATTTTCACCATGGGATGGATTTCTTTTCTTTTCTTTTTTCTTTTTTTTTTCCTTTTCTTTTTCTTTTTTTTTTCTTTTTTTTTTTTTCTCTTTTTGAATGAACTCAAAGATGTTGATATGGTGATGGAAAGGTGATATGGTGGATAAGGTAGAGGGTGACTAAAGATTTATGCAATGGATTGGATAATGGAAATGGAAGGATAATGAATAGGAGGATAATAAGTCTTTCCATATGTGGGCGTGAAAAAGGCAATGGAAGGATAATTAATAGGAGGATAAGAAGCATTATCAAGACCAACATTGATACACACTTTGAAGGATAGTGGAATAATGGACGGAAAATGGGTGAAATAGCTTGGGATTTTGATGTAAGAGAGGATATGGATCTTGGGACATAAGGACTCAAAATGGATGGATGAGATGGAATGCGTTTGGGAGAATGTGGAGTAGAAGCCTTTGGAAGCTTGAATGTCAACTTTGATTTCTCTTTTGTGTGTAAGTCCTTCAAAAGTGACTTGGGAATCCACACTTTCTTTGATTTGTCTTTCCTTTTGGATGCTTTTGAATGCATTTCTTCAATGAGGAGTTTAGGAACCCACATTTTCTTTGATTTTTCTTTTTGCTTGATGGACCTTTGTGGTCTCTTTAATATTTCTTTTTTTCTTTCATTCACATGTCAATTAGATGAGACATGGTGCTCATCAAATATAGGTGGATTCTTGGATTTTTTATTCTTATGTTGCACATCCAAATTTCTTCCAAAGGACTTGGGATTGGTGGATGAATAAGGTTGATATGGATGGTTCATATGGGTGGTTTGATATGGAGGGTTCATATGGATGGGTGTTTTGTTTTTAAAGTATGTATGTCTTTGTTGATCTTGATAGGATATAGGGTAAGTGGATTGTGGGATAAGGATGGTGGGAAAGGTTGATGGAGGAATGTAAGGGCCCAATATAGATGGAAGATGTGAACATTTCAACTTTGGAATATAGGGACCAAGGATGGATTTGGAGGATGTAGACGGATGATGCTCATGTGAAAATGAAGGTAAATGGGATGTGGGAGGGATATCAACATCTTTATTTTGAGTTGCATGGCCAAGGATTTCATGTTTTGGATTTATCTTTGTACCAATAGGCTTATATGTAGCTTTGATAGGAGTGACTTAAATAGGAGCAGTTGAAGCTTGAGATAGATATGGAGGCTTATGAAAAGTGGATGTTGGGGTACTTTGATCTTGACAAGGATCTTTTGATAGCTTAGGAAGAATACTTTGCTTTTGATTTTCGATAAGTTCATTAGAGATGGGAGGAATACCTTGATCTTGCTTAGGAGATGGGTATGATATAAGAGGTGAAGGAATATGGGGTGTTTGAGATGGAATGGTATCTTCTTGAAAGAGATGGAAGGGTATGAAGGTTTCATCATGGGATTCTTGAGGTGTGGGACTTTGGTCAACTATAGGAAAAGAAGGGATAATATCTTGATCTTGATCCTTAATAAGACTTGTTTCTTTTCACTCTTGATTAGTCTCTTGACATGAAGCCACTTTTAAGGACAAGGTAGGATTTTGAATGTTCACATGGGATTCTTGAATGGCTAATGAAGGTTCATTTGAAATAGGAATGATAGGCATTGTAGCACATGAAGGCTTAGATTCTATAACCTTTGAAGCATGGAATAAGTTTGTAGCAAGATGTAGGTTAGGTTGGATCTCTTTTAGAGGTAGCCCTTGAGGGTATACATAGTCATTATGAAAACTGTTTGGATCTTTGTTTGATGGAGGAAAATTGGATAGCTTTGCTTCTATATGAAATGGAGGAATGGTGGAATAGGTGAAAGCTATAAGAGGACCACCACTACTAGACATGTGTTCATAAGTTTGATCTTGCATGAGAGTAGTATCTTCATTAGATGAGTCATGAGGATTTTCAATTTCAATTAAGTCCTCATCAATAAGATCTTGGATTTTATGTTTCAACTCCATGCAATCTGAAGTTTCATGCTCATTATGTCTATGATATGCACAATAGTTATTCAAAAAGATTAAACCACATAAAGTGATTTGAGGCAACATGATGAGATCATTTTCAAGGAGTTTTTCTAAAATTGATTTGTATGAAATTCCAAAAGGAGTAAATGATCTATCCCAAGGATATTTGGATGTTTTTGTATTTCTCCAAGAGTTGCCATATGACGGATATTGTTGAGATGGAACTAATTCCTCTTGATTTCCTTGATTGAAGATAAGATTTTCTTGATATTTTGAAATAGGTTCTTCATCAAATATTTGTTTATCATTAGGATATTCTTGATCAAATATAGGGTTTTCATGATATTCTTTTTGCTCATAGATATACTCAATGTGAGATTTTGTTTTTGTAATAGCCCTTTTGTCTGAAGAATATGTAGACGTGGATGTGATATTAGGATCATAGAGATAAGGAAACAATGTTCTTAATGAAGATTTGTTGGATAATGTTTCCATTTCTTTTTCCATTTGTGAATAGAATATTTTCTTGAATTTTTATTGTTAATCAATTTTTGGATCTTAATGAATGTTTTCTTTTTGTAATCAAAGATCTTCAAGCACAACACAATGATTTTATCAATTAACACAAGAAATTCTTCCAAGCAATTTACCTTAGGTCAAATTTGGCTTTTAAATGACTCTAATGAGGTAGGCTTGCTAATTGATCAAGGTTTTAGTAAGTATTCCATTCAAATAGATTTCAATCTCTCATCCCCCAAGTATGTTAAGGGGCTTCCCACATGCATTGAGGTACGATTTTGCGTAATCCGTGAGGACTACTAGAGGAAGATTGAAAAATTAAGATCCATTTTTCATGAACCCCATTAAGGATAAATGTGTTTCATTTTATAGTGGGTCAGATTCTTGCAATGAAAGCAAGTGTATCCCACTTTGCGCTGTCCCTCTCACTAGCCTTGCTAAGGCAAATTCGGGAGGCGAGCCCACTAGATTTCTAACATGTGCGTGTAAAGCAAGAAATGAACTTAGTAGGACAAGTTTGGGAGTTTGATCCACTCAAAGAGTGAAGAGCATATCCCTATTGTCTTCCTTTGTTCCACATAATCAAATACACATTTGTTCTTTTTCAATCCCTTGACAAGGGGATTCTTATAATTGAAGTGTGAAATTCATTTCCTACTTTATCCACAACTTATATTAAATGAAATGCCACAATCTAAGAAAATGCAAGCTTGAATAGATGAATACCTTGTTCGTAGCTAGCATAAAGCTAGGGGCATTTTTGAGAATTTTTTTTTTTTGCAATTTTTCAACTCACCTTAGGCATAGCTCCATCCAATGTGCTTAAACTCCATCAAGCTAGTCAACACCATCAACAAAGTGAGGGGAAACCACAATAGAATTGACAAAACAAAGATTTATGTAAAGAACTTTGATCACTTTTAATTTTAAATCTTCAAAAAGAATTTAAGGACTAAAGATCCAATTAAGAGACACAAATTTTCTTTTATAAGAATAAACTATATCAAGGTATTTCTGATATACCTGACTATCTTCATCTTGTGTTTGCTCAAGGACAGCTTTGAGATGTGCTTGATTCTCCTTCTTAATCCTTTTTGCAATTATCTTTTCCTCTTGATTGTATTTGGATTCTGGCTTCTGTACCTTCGGATGTCTGGGCATTTCCTGTCAAAACACAGAAATAGAGAATTAGAAATCCGAATTTATCAATCTACCAACAAATTAAGACAAAATTCTTTAGGCGACATTGTCCAGCAAATAAGCGATAGTAAATTGCATTTTAAGCATGAATTAACTGTTCTTAGGCGACACTAAACCTTTCACCAGGTGACACCAAAAACTTAACAGGCGTAAGAAAATTACTTCAAAGTGTAATTAAAAATAGTCAAGGCGACAATGAATTAACTCAAAGCAAGAACGAATTAATGCAAAGCATAAGATAAAAGTTCACAAGCATGAGTGATTTAACCAATTGCGTAGAAAAGCTTTACAATAGGCGATAACAAATTATTGATGTGCGACACTTTTAGGCTCATACATGTGACTGTTTTGTGCAAAGGCTAGCACACTTTATCGCAGAGGCGTGAATTCTTTTCTCTGAGGTGATAACAGAATGTTTAAGATAGCATCAGAATGTATCACCTGGCGTGAGTATTCAGTGAATAGGTGTCAATACAGAGTCTGCAGGCATCATTAAATCTATTACAGGCGTGACTGAATGTTCTCTAGGTGACACTTCACTTGTTTCCTACAAAAATTCCATGGAAAATAGCAAATACAGGCATACAAAAATTGATCTCAATGATAAGATTGATAAATTTGAGGCTTACCACCCCACGGTGGGTGCCATTTTGTATACAAATAAATGTATCTTCATAGAATTAGGGTTAATCAATGGTAAATAAATGAAATAAGAACTAAATACAACCACAATTGAGCAAATATTTCACAATATCAAAGACTAATTGAGCATCTTATGGCTCTCTAATTAGAATGAATAATGAAGCTCTCAACAAGCTCACTAATGACAATTCTAATATGAGAATGACAATGATAAAACAATGCAAATGCTAACAATTATCAATATGAAATGCTAAAATTGCTCTCAAAATGCTTTCTAACATCAAATTGCAAGAGGCTTGATGCAATTCTCAGATAGGTGGTTGATGAATTATGAAGGATTTTAGCCTTCCTTTTATAGATTTTCCCAATGTGAGGGGATGTGGTTGTGTTTGATCATGGTTGAGTTGGGGTTAAGTCTTTGGTTCCACCCTTTGAAGACAAAGCAAAGTTTGTGTCCTCAAAGCTTGGGACAAGTAGACAAGATGGATGGCTGAGATTCTCTTTTACTTTGAGTGATTGAGATTCAATTTGGCTTGATCCATGTGAGTGTCTTTCTTCCAATTTCATTGGTTGATTGATTTTCCTCTCCTTTTGGTTTGTTGAGAGTAATTGATTTTAATTAATTGATTTAATTGATTTTCTTTAGCCATGTACCCCTTGAATGGGTTGAATTAATTTAATCCAAGACTATACAATTAATTAAATTAATTATATTTTGATTTGATTACACTTGATTAAAATGCTCTCAATTTTGATTGATCTTGAATTATGACTTGATTTTCATTTTGATTGGCTAATTATGCATTGTGATTCAATTGATTCAATTATGTCCTTGATTTGCTTTGAATTATTGTTAAATTGTCTTTGTCCATTTTTAGGTGATTACACTAACTAGTTAGGATCTCTTACATAACATTACATAGAGTCAACTATGCTTTTGTTTTTCACTTATTTCTTTTGTATGAGATAAAGTTATAGCATTGATTCAGATTTTCATTATGTCCTTTGTACCCTTGAATGAATTTAAAAATCCATCAATGTCTCTCCACATGAAACCTACCCATCTATACATACAGTCAAAATACACCCTTTCACAACACGTTTCTATATCATTCTCATAAAATAGAAAATCCCTAGTTAATTCTTCCATGTGTAACTCCATTAGAATGCTTGCATGCTCTAAAGCTTGCTCGATTTTGGTTCCACAATTATCTCTTATGTAACAATCTTGCCAAGAAGCATTCTCTCCATGATCTTCTTGTTCCTTCAAAAGAAAACATCCTCACTTTGAACAAGGATGTCTAAGTTATTTTTTTAAATAAATGCTTCCTCTATAAAAGATAGGTCTAGCTAAGTTTGGTCAATAAATACTTGAAGAAATGTACAATCATCAATTAATCTGCAACCCATTACTACATCATGTTCAAATTTACTAATCCTTCTCAAAATACCATCAAGAAGAACGGTGTCAATTAAAAGCATTGGAAATAGTGTGACGACGGGTATAGTTGAAGAGTCAATGGCATTCTTTACATATTCATCCAAAGTAGGATGATAGTCATTAGCAATCCATTTTGCATCTTTCCATTTTGCCAAAATAAGATTTTTCCATGGTAATAGAAGATATGTGAAATACAATGTAAGATTTATAAGTATTTTACATTAAAAAATAAAATATTTATTTATATATATTAACATCAAATTTGATCTTGTGACTTACATAGTCTTGCATCCACTTACGTGCACGTGGACCATGTATTTTCTTTGGTTCATCAACTAATTTCATATATGCTTTATGAGAAAATTGAAAAATAGTTTGCATATATTTTGGAAAGTTATCCACCATAGACATATCCCAACTAGGTAGCACAAAGTGAAAGTAAATCAATTGATTTGTTAAAGAAAAATTATAATCAATTAATTCTTATGATTATCATTACAAGGTTGCACAAATTGCTAGAAAACACTATACTTACTTGATCAAGGCTGTCTTGAAATGTATAAGCTCATCAATGATTTCATAAGTGTCAAAAATAGCATCAATGACTGATCATGACACCCAATTTAGTATATCCAACTCGGGTTAGAGAGAATTCAAATTCATACAATCCTCATGCATATGCAAAATAATACTCCACATGTCAATGTCAAAAAAAATGAAGTTGCTTTACACTTGCTCTACTCCACCATCTACATATTATATCACCACATACATGTTATTCCAATATAATAAATTTTACAGACAATCTAATATAACAAACAATTTCACTTGAGAAATTCAATTTTCATTTACAAATATATTACTCGGATATCATTTTGAGCTCAATCTGGTGTTGAGCTTGTATTATGTTGAAATCTAATATTGCCGCTTCCAAAATATATTGACAAATCTCATTTGACATCCTGAAGAAAAAATCAAGTTCATTTGGATGTGTTAGTTTGCTTTGTAATCCAGTCTTGACTATTACTATTAAGATCAAAGGATGACTTCGTAGACAATAAAATATTTGAGCTCTCTGTAATCTATAAAGTTTGAAGTTTTAACATACACAAAACAACAGAAATAAATTTTTCTCTTTATTGACGACTTGAAAAAAATGTGTTTATAACAAGAGAAGATTAATGTTGTACTGACTTATAAACATCCAAGAATGAATATCTTGTCTAAATATTTGTATGGAATTCCATGCTTCCCATCTTGGATTTCTCGATCTCCAGGAATACTTCATAATGTATTCAGCCTGCATATTTTTATGAAACTTTCTACTTGTTAATATCAATATCCAGTCATTCTTTTTCTAAAAAGAGGGTGCGATAAAAGAGGGAATGGGAAGAGGTATTAAATAGGCGGAGTGTCAATGTTAAAACATGTTCGCTCGCAATGAAAGAGATGGTCGACGAAGATAATTGGGCAATCGTATTAAAAAGGTTTTGTGGTCCTATCTATTGCATTTATTTTACTATACTTAAGTGTTAATATGTGTAGGTTCATTATAGCCCTTGCATTATCCTTTTCTATTTTATGATGTTCAAGGTCCTTGTCAACTACTATCTTTTAGCACCGCTTTGCATTTACCACATGTTTCTTTTTTCAGACTCACCTATACACTGGTGCATCTTGTGGATGTCTTTGTGCCATGCATTTGTCCACCAACATTCCAATGTTCAAATTTTGGTTCTGACTATGCTTTCCACTTGTCACCTACCTTTTTGTGGTGGAAACAGTTCAGAATCTTTCAAGAATATCCTAGAAGCTGCCTCTTTTTCCCTCCTATTATCTCTTTAAATTCATGACTTTTCTCTATTCAAAGTCTCTTTCTTCTTTCTAGGTTACTCTCTTGGTTCTTGCACAAAAAAAACACCTCTTGCATTGCCTTGGCTTTTAAATCTCTCTTGTTCTCTCACTTACTACAAAAGTCTCCTCCAATGATTTATTAATATCTTTCTATCTCCCTTCATCTTTAAGCATCTTTGGATTTATCACATCCTTATCTCTCATGTATCTTATGTAATAGGGGTTTCCTCCACTACCGGGGTTTGTTTCTATTTTCATATCTCACATAATATGAGTTTTCCTCCATTAAGTGGGGTTTGTTTCTAAATTGCATTATTATTTATTTATCTTTTTGATCTATCTAACTATTTGGTTGTTATGGTGGAAACACAAAAATAAGAACTTGACTGAGGAAAGTATCTAAACAACCCCAAACATTTTTCCTCTTCTTATCGTGTGTAGGTTTATTGAAGGCATTTGACCACATGAGGGTTTGCTTATGTTCATTTTTATTTCTTTTACATTCATTTTTGTTATTTAATATATTTTATTGCGTTTAGAATTGACTCTTTTATTTTGCAGGTTATTTGAGAACAAAAATGAGTTTTCACAATTTTGGAACATTTTTATTTTGGTCTATACATAACTACAACATACTATGCTGACATATATGCATTGCACTGGTGTCTTTGGCTGAGATGCTTAGTGTTGGGCTGAAAACTCTCGATTATTTGGCCTCATTTCTTCTATGACCAAATATTTATCTACTTTATCTTTAATTAAATATCTTCACTATTTTGGCTAGTTGGAGTTATCCAAAAATGTGTTGTGAACTTGGCTCTCAAGGAAATATAGTTTTCCTTTTGTAGGGTCAAATTTACTATAGTACAATAACCTTGCACCCTAAACTCTATCGGCATTAAAGGTGGTTCACAAACCTTAGAAGCTACTAGTAACTATGCCAAAATAGTTTGTCAAGACTTTCACCTCGAATAGGAACTATCAAAATTTCTTGAGTTTCTTAACATGCAGAACATTTTGAATTCTACTAGTGTCTCATTTTCTTTTTGTTAATGATGATGAAACATCTTCAAGGAATTCTTGAGGCTTGGAAATTCAAAAGGCCACATGACTCATACCCAAGATATGTAAAGAGAGGAGGGTTACAATCAAAAGACTGACATTTTGAAGACTTCAACATTTTCACAAAGAATGAGTAGAATTTTGGTAATCATAATAAAAGAGTTGAGCATGAGAAAAACTAAAATGATACAAATGAAAAGTTGTTGGCTTGAAAAGGAAACATCATTTAATAATAGAAACTTTTTGAAAGGTATCAATTATTGTGGGGAACCAATAGAGGAACTATGTAGGCGAAAAAAGATGATTGAAAGCCCAATAATCTAAAAAACTTAATATTTGGCCAAATTTTGAATTTTTGACTTAGTTTTCTAACTAGGACATAAACATGGTGACATGAAAATTTAGAAGTTCCAACACAACAGTTGTCATAATGCTACAATTTCATTATAGAATCCCTAATTATAATTCTATTGTATTTTTAACAAATAATATTAATATAATGTAAAAATTTCATTATTCCAAATAAAAAATTAAATATTAAGTTATAGTAATATATAATAAACCAAAAAAAACCTTTTAAAATAAAACAAAACTATGACTTATATTAAGATTTATTTTTACAATGTAAAGCCATATTTTTAACATGAGGATAGATAGGTTGGCCATGTATAAAAAATACTTCTTTTAATCAACAAAACATGTGAAACAATATTTAAAATAAAGTGTGTAACGACACCTTATCATATTGATAAGTTTATATTTTATGCATTTGTATATCTACTACATAGAAAATATGTTGATATTATTTCCTCATAAACTTGAGAACCCTTGAATATTTCTATGAGCTCTAAGAACATTTCTATTTATCTAGCTAGTTAGGATCTCATAAATAACAATACATAGAGTTAACCATGTTTTGGTTTTTCACTTATTTCTTTTACACATAGGAGATAAAGCTATAGGATTGATTAGGATTTTCATTATGTCCTCCTTTGTACCCTTGAATGAATTTGAAAATCCATCAATGTCTCTCCACATGAAACCTACCCATCTATACATACAGTCAAAATACACCCTTTTACAACACGTTGTTATATCATTCTCATAAAATAGAAAATCTCTAGTTAATTCTTCCATGTGTAACTCCATTAGAATGCTTGCATGCTCTAAAGCTTGCTCCATTGTGGCTCCATGGTTATCTCTTATGTAACAATCTAGCCAAGAAGCATTCTCTCCATGATCTTCTTGTTCCTTCAAAACAAAACACGCTCACTTAGAACAAGGATGCCTAAGTTATTTTTTTAAAATATATGCTTTGAATCTAAAAAAGATAGGTCTAGCTAAGTTTGGTCAATAGATACCTGAAAATCTTTGCAATCATCAATTAATCTGCAACCCATTACCACATCATGTTCAAATTTACTAATCCTTTTCCTCAGCCTGATTTTAACGAACGATCGACAGTTGTAAGTGCTCTAGAGCCCAATGACAGACATTGGGAGCTTCTTGGCCATCCATCTGCGTTAAAGGCTAAGGTACAATTGATTGCTGAGATCAAAAGCCCACAGATCACCAATAAACACATCCAAACCCTCCGTAACGTAACATCTAATCCGACGATTCACAGAGCTCCCCCAAAAATATGCGGAAACTCTATATGATCCACGAACAATTCTATCTCGTTCTTATTTAAGTGAGCTACTGACATATGGAGGTTTTAATTCATAGGTTTTTGGTTCTGCTGCAGAACGCCAGTCAGTGATAATTGAGTCAGGGGCCAAGGCAGGAAAGTGAGGAAGAAAGGGCGGGGCGTCTCCAAATCAGTTCCTTGTGGGCAAATATTTGAAGAAGGGCATATATGCAAATCTGGTGCCTATATGCTAAGAAGGGCATCTCCAAATCAATTCCCTATGGGCAAATATCTGAAGAAGGGCATATATGCTAATCTGGTGCCCCCATTTACATTGCAACTGTGATGGAGTACTTGGCGGTAGAAGTGCTGGAGCTTGCTAGCAACGCTGCTAGGGAAAACAAGAAGAACAAAATCATTCCCAGGCATCTCCTAATAATTTATCTCTAGACAAAACCAAGCAACCAAGAACATTGAGAATATGGAGAAGACTACATAGAAATTTGCCTTTAAGGTATTGGAATTCTTTTTCCTTAAAAAATAACAATTCTAAAAAATATCAGATCCACAAAACAGCGCCTGTGAATGGGCCAAACATACCTCCAAATAATTTGTATGGAAAATGCATGCCTCCAAATGATTTGTATGGAAAAACTATCAGCTAACTGTAAGCACAGTAGCTGCAGCAGCACTCACGGTGAATAATTGAATTGGAGATTATTTTAAATTTAAGAAAAATTTGGAAGAAAAAGATGTTGTCTAGTAAATTTTGAACCATTGAATTCAAAAATTCATTCGACCATCTACAATAAAATATTTAAAAAATAAAATTAAAAGCGACCACAGAATATCTAAAACTGAACTAGAAAAATTATGAGACCATCTATAAAATAATCCCACTACACCCTTCACCTCTTCCATTTCAGACGCAGGTTAACTAAACTCAAACTCATTTGCTAATATTGAATCATGGTAGTCAGCGTGGCCCTCAATTAATCCCAAGACCCAATCATGAATTCCTTGAATTATCCGTGGGTACATTGGGGAGGAGGAGCAATGCCCAGGTAGCTCATCGAATTCATTTCACCAAAGAAACTCCCATGGGGCTACACACCCAACATCCGATCAAACACCATTTTTCCCTCGGTAGGTCAGCCAGTGCATTTCTCAAAGACGATCTCGACCAATACATGGACTACAAGCCCAGTTAACTTTGCTCGGATGACGAAGTGCTCGCAGAGAATCTCTTACTCTAGATTTTTAGCCACTCCCGTGCCACCATTGCATTCCTCACAGTTCCCCCAATTACTAGGAACCTTGCCCATTTCCCCAGAGTATTTGGACTACTCGGCCCAATTTCTGACAATCTATAAGCTTGCAAAGCTTTTTCCGTTCAATTTTTGTCATTCCAGAATGGGCCTTCAAGTATATTTCCGTAAGTATGTTTTATGACTTGTTGCTTGCTAAATTTCCTCCCGTGTAATTTGCAGATGATTTTCCCCCACAATCAATTGGCCATCCACAATGAAATCGATGAGAACAGTGCATAGTGAAGTGTCGCTTCTGTAAGTGATAGCTTCGAAGAACGGAAGAACACCCGCCCATGCAAGAAAAGACTGTTGTGAGGAGTCCAAATCGTGGTGCCGCATATATATTGATCAATACAGGCTCTCTGCATTTATCTCATGGGCGTTCACATTTAACCGCCAGATCTTACCCTCTGCATCTTGCCCATTTACCTGAAATCAATTATTTAACCGATTCACAATATGTGTAGATGCATCCATTATTCATTAATATGTGTTGTACAGGGCGCGTGTGAGATAATAATCTTGCCGCTTCCATGTATCAACCATTGCCGAACAAATGGACGGGATGGGGATGACATTGGGAGAAACGAGGTTGATTTAAATGTCATCTTCGATTTGGGGTATTATTAGTGAAGTTTCTTCCAAATATTTTATTAGAAACCAGTTGTTAGGGGCACTGGCTATGGGGCTGAATATTTGCACAGGCCCCACTAGCCAGTATGTTCAATTTTATTTCTGTCAGTCAGCGTTAACTTTATTTCTCCTTAATATATTTCTAGCATTTATTTCTTTAAGTTAATACAAACATAGGCTATATCATTATTACATTAAAATAATAATAATAATTAAATAAAATTAATCTCTATTATTATTATTTAAAATACTAAATTAGTTCTAAGATCTACTTTTTATATTTCATTTCATGATAAATAATGAGGTTGCATTATGTTATATTATCAAACTAGTATAGTTTTATTTTTAAAAATATGGAAGACTAAATAATTTCTAAAGTAAAAATATAAAGAATTTAATTAAAATAAACATTGTTCGGTGCTATTAGTTTTCTACAATCTATTATATTTAACATATGGTAGCTTTTGGTTTAGATTGTGTGTGTTTTTTAACATCAATATTTATTTTAGTTAAATTTATTATATTTTTATTAAAACAGTAATACATTTTTTTGTTGATTAGGATTAGGGTTTAGAGTTAGGTTTAAGATTATGACCTGCTTAGGATCTATACCTTGGCTGAAATTATGGATAGGATTAGGCCTATTTTAGGGTAGGGTTTAAGGTTATTAGCATTAGGTCTTAGGATAGGTTAGCATTAGAGATAGAGTTTGAGTTTGAGTTTGATTTATCTTTATTAAAAAACATTGACCTAAATTTAAACTCTAATTTTTAAACTTTGATTTAGCCACCACAACAATGATATATCTTGATCTAATTAATGCATATAGACTATTCTTATGTATAACAATTTGATGTATATTATATAAACCTTACTATATCTACTAAAATAATTTCTTGGTAGTTATGAGGCACTAAGAAAATGTAATTTGTACTTAGTCTAACTAATATTAAATTGTGAATCAATATTACATATATTTGATTCTTAGATTACTAACAAATTCACATGATAATGTATTTTAAGAACGTATTTTCAGTCATTCTTTCAATTTAAATAATGCAAGGTTAGAAATTAAATAGTTTACAATTAATTCATTAAAGTAAACAAACTAATAAATAATATTAAATTTAAATTTCATATTTCTATTATAAATCTTAAAAGATTTAAGTTTCATTTTTTATTAAATTATTTTTGAAGAACTATATTTCTAATTTTCAAACAGAATTCTATTCATATTTATTATTTTTCTTAGTTTGAAACAAAATTTTATTAGTATTTTAAAAAACTAAATTCCCATTAGTGAGAGTTTATAAATGTGTTAATTTGAGCATAAATTTCATCACTTCGATTTTTGAATTTTTCTTTAAAAAGTTTACTAAATAAATTTACTAATAAGGACAATAAATAAATTAATTTTGATAATGCCCAATTTGGAGTTTGCACTTGAATAACAATTTTGATAGTTGTGAGCAACAATGATGGGAGAAAGCTTAACCATACTGTATCCAAATTGACAAGCCAACCCTTAAGACATGGTCACATGGAGCACCTAACTCTGTGTTTGCTTGATTCCCTTGCATTCTCTGCACCACTGGTGTAAAATAATATTGGCGTATACCAAAAGTTCAAGCTTGGAAGGAAAAAGATGCTATGAAAGGAATATTTTTACATAAGAACATGGTGACTAAACTTTGTTTCTCACAAATCAAACCTCAAAAATTTTATGAATTTCCTACGATTTTCCTTATAAAGAATTAAACAATTAAGAGGCCCCAAAAGATAATTGCTTGTACAACAACAATTTGCAGTCTTTTCAGAGAAAAAATTGAAAAAAAGAGTCTCATTAGAAATAATTAAGTGTCCAACAATTTAAGCCAAATATAGCTTCAAAGTCATTCAAAAAGTCTCTCAACAATGTTATAACTTATGGATATTAGTCGAGACCTTATTCCTCTCTGAACGACAACAGGACAGGACCAATCTCTCATTAATTGCATAGTTCCCCAACTTATCAAGGGTGAGAGATCAACACCATTTAGTTAAATAAAGTTTAAGTGACTTATGAGTTAAACAAATATAACTATTTATAATGGGACTAATAATAATTACAATATAATAAAATATTTATAAAAATATGATTGTATAGATAAAGAGAGGAGAAAAGGGTAGATAGAGATGGTAGGGATAAATATATATAGGAGAGACATAAGGAAAGAATGAGAGAAGGGGAAATAAAAAGATGAAGATAGAGAGAAGAAGTGATAGAGTGGGGGGAGGGTGGCATGGTGATGGAGGTTGGAAAGAAGAAGATGGATATGAATATGGAGAGGAGAGGGAGAGAATGGGGATGGATGGTATAAATATATAAAGAAGAGAGAATGAGAGAGGGAGAGATATATAGATAAAGATAGAGGTAGAAAGTGATATATAGAGAGGGGTCAAGAGATAACAAGATACATAAAGAGATAGAAGGAGATAAGAGGGAAGAAATATGGAGATGTAGAGATTTAAAGTATAGGAAAGGGGTGATGGAGAGGGATGTGTGTCTAGATATGGAGGGGGGAGAGAAAGACAGAGATAGACATGAATATAGAGATAGATTGAAAGGTAAAGATAGAAACAACTCTAGGGAGATACAGAGGGAGACATAGAGAGGAAGAGATAGAAAGAGATATAGATGGTGAGATAGATTCAAAGAGAGATAAGGAGATATATAGAGGGGATGAGAGGGAGAGAGACTGACAAAGGGACAAATAGTTAGTTGAGAGAGGTTAACTAAACTCAAACTCATTTTCTATTGAATCATAGTAGTAAGTGTACTACTTATATCTAGATGCTTAATATATGAATTGGGGAAACTGTTGGGTGGTGTGACTATTGCCCATGGCGGTGTTCTGCCTCACATGTCTATTGAAACATCGTGCCCTATTTTAGCATAGTATGTCCTGTTGTGAATTTTCTTCTTACTCGTGAATCACTTCCCTTTGGTCTACGCCAGCTCTCCTTGATATTAATCCTGCGATCACAAAGGATACAATTCTAGAGCCACTTTGAAAGTACATTACTAATTACTTCAAATGCATTCTCCAACCTCTTAAATAAAATGTTGTGTATTTATTGTGGCTATTGTTCATGCAACCCACATCTATTAAGTATATGTCAACAAAGCAAACGATAGCAAGTTTTCAGGGACAACTAGGCTACCATCTGTTTAATAACCTTGCCACTTACTGACAAACATAGTTTTTTGTCCATTCTCTTGCATCACAATATTTTTGTCAAATTAATAATATGGTGATTACTGATTTTGAAGTTTAAATTATAAGTCAAATTATTGAATTTTGAATTTTAACTAATAAATACTCATAATCTAAATGTATTAAATTTTAAGTTTTAAATTATTTTAAATTTTTATTAAACATAATAGATTTTGAATTTTAATTAATTCATTTTTATCATAAAAAATATTAGAATTTTACTTTTAATTGTTAGATATTAATAATCAAATATAATTGATTTTAATTCCAATTAATTATATTAATAGTCTCAATATCATAATTTAATGTATAATTTTGAAGTTTAATTCAATGTTAGTGCTATCAACATTATATATTGTACATTCAAAATTCTAGTTTTGCATCCTCGTCGTTCACCTTCATAGTCTACCAAAGCACACAGATCCACAAACAAATACGAATCAATGTCTGCAATGTACCAAATTTTTTTTATATAGGATGAATAATGAAACCCTAGCATGTATCTGTTGTCTTTCCTGCCTTTACCTAAGCCTTTGTGTCCACGCTCCATTAGAATAGTAGGGCCCCATGCGATTAGATCCATATTGGGATCGATCAAATCCGGGTACATAGCCAGTTTCAACCCCTGCTTGCAGAGGCAATGTTTCCAAATAAGAAATCAGAAAGAGAAGTGTTTCCAAGCTTTTTAGCATAAATATCTTCAAAGACTGATTGGAACATGAATGGTGGTAGTTAGAGTGAATGCTATAAGAAATTAAAGGTCAAAGGCATGCCCTATACAAAATTACTAACTCCCATAGTGTTGCCCCAAATGGTGGACTAGACGGGACTACGGAGAGTGACGACATAGATGTTTTGATTATTTTGAATACCTCCAGCCACTTTTCATTTTCAATTTCTTTCAGCCAATTGTTTCATGTGGATGGAAGTTCAAATTCTGAATTTTGAGCATGATATTTTAATTTTTTTTAATAGTTTCAAATTTATTTTAAATTAGAGAAAAGCAAATATATTAGAGTAATAATCATTAGAGAAAGTAGATATACTAGACTAATTATCATAATCAAGAGTAAGTTTTTAATTTTGGTAGGATAACTAATAGATGCAACCATTGACAATTATTGTAACTTACAAGTTGTTCTTGTATGGTTTTTCATAGAGCTTCTATTTTGTAACACTTCTCTTTGTAATGTCGTGTTGCAACTCTAGTTCTTCACTTATTGTTCATTCAAGACTTGTGCCTTAAAGACATCTTCTTTTTCATTAGATTACACTTATTTTCCTTCCAACAAGAAAATACCATTTATCATGTTCTTGGATAACTAAAGTAAGGGTTTGGTAGATGGCAAATGTGTGCAATGTGTATCTTTAGTATCATTAATATTATTATTTTTATCTGAAAATACATTGCTACATGCAATAGTTGTGTTTTCATCTACTGCTTACTTCATTCTAAATTGACACGACGTACACTTACAAATATAATCCACCATATTCCACGCTTTCAACTCTATACATTCTGGGCAATGTCCCGAAATCCAATTTCATTCACAAAGCACCATGCTGAAATCCAATTTCATTCGCAAAGCACCACGTAACACAAAGCACCATGTAATAAAAGCAGGTAACACACGACTAAACTTTAAAAAGAAAATTTTACCTCATATATTTTACATTTAATATAATAGTTACTTGTAATAAAAAAAATATATATTATAAAAAAAATATAATAAGATAATAAATATTATACTTATTAATATAATAAGATAATATATTTCTCTTGACTCTCCGCCTATTTAATACCTCTTCCCATTCCCTCTTTTGTCGCACCCTCTCTTTTCTTCAAGCCTTCCATATTTAGAAAAATAATGGCTGCAGTAAATGAGAATTCAGTGAATCGAAGGATAGGGAATTATCATCCCAATGTCTGGGAGGACGATTTCCTACAATCCCTTTCATCCCCATATCAGGTGGCTCGGTAGCTCAAATGCTTATTTTTTATATTTATTTTCTGTATTGATATATTTACTTGAAGGTTCAATCTCATTCAGATTATCTCCATTGTTGCACAGGAAGCTTCATACCGTGAGAGGGTAGCAAATTTGATTGAGCAGATTAAAGAAAAAGCATTTGATCCTCTGCTTCGAGATGGAGAAATATGTTCCTCCCCTTACGACCTGCTTCAGAGATTCTTCATAGCTGACGCTGTGCAGCGGTTAGGAATTCATCGTTATTTTCAGAATGAAATTAAAGGGCTTCTTGATTATACTTACAAGTAGGGCCGCGCTTTCTATTCAGAACGACTTTCAATTTAATACATTTAATTAATTTCTCTAACAGAGAAGATTGTCTTACTGATTTATAAATACCCTCCATTGACGCCAAGAATGAATATCTTGTCTAAATATTTGTATGGAATTCCATGCTTCCCATCTTGGATTTCTCGATCTCCAGGAATACTTCATAAAGTATTCAGCCTGCATATTTGTACGAAATGGTCTACTTGTCAATATCAATATTATTGCGGAAACATTATTTTAGAACAACTTCATTAAAATTGGATGTAGTTTATGCAGTACTTTCCTCTGTCAAAAGCTGGCTTTTCTCCCTTATGTTCTGCCTCTGTTCAAGTGTTTCTTGAAGATATCGAGAGGCAAATGATTTAGCCTCTTTCATAATCGTTTCACCAGGAAAACAAATCTCTGCAGCTTGATACAAACTCATCACACTTCTTAATCGATTCTCACCCTCTTCAGCGAGTGGCGTCAGAATGAATTCGTCATTTTCATCTTTGAAATTGTTAAATACCTCTGCTTAGCTCAAAACAAAATATTATACAAAAATCAAATCATTTCTAAATATTTTTATTTAAATAGATAAAATTCAAACAGCAAAATTTAAAATAGAGACCTTGATATACATGATATCCATTAAGGCGAAGAACTCGAAATCCCAAAGCAGTAGTTCTGAGATCTGCAATGGAATTTTCACTCCCCCATGAAATACCATTTTCATTCCAATGCCTGTATAAAAAGATACATATAATTAATAATCAAATGAAATCGCTAAGTTAGAGAAATTAA
Organism: Chamaecyparis obtusa; assembly: GCA_027943335.1. NCBI lineage: Eukaryota > Viridiplantae > Streptophyta > Pinopsida > Cupressales > Cupressaceae > Chamaecyparis > Chamaecyparis obtusa. Next base: position 32,029 of record BSBK01005323.1, read on the forward strand.
ATGTATTCAGTTGAAAGTCCTTGTGAATAGAAAGCTGGGCCCTACTTGTAAGTATAATCAAGAAGCCCTTTAATTTCTTTCTGAAAATAACGATGAATTCCCAATCTATGCACAGCGTCAACTATGAAGAATCTCTGAAGCAGGTCATAAGGGGAAGAACATATTTCTCCATCTTCAAGCAGAGGATCAAATGCCTTTTCTTTAATCTGTTCAATCAAATTTGCTACCCTCTCACGGTATGAAGCTTCCTGTGCAACAATGGAGATAATCTGAATGAGATTGAACCTTCAAGTAAATATATCAATACAGAAAATAAATATAAAAAATAAGCATTTGAGCTACCGAGCCACCTGATATGGGGATGAAAGGGATTGCAGGAAATCGTCCTCCCAGACATTGGGATGATAATTCCCTATCCTTCGATTTACTGAATCCTCAATTTCTGAACTTTCACAAGTTAGCACTCCAGCCATTATTTTTCTAAATATGGAACGAAGGCTTCAAGAAAAGAATGGGGTGATAAAAGAGGGAATGGGAAGAGGTATTAAATAGAGCGGAGAGTCAAGAGAAAGAGTCGCAATGAAATATCAATGAAAGAAAATTGGGCAATCGTATTAAAAAGGTTCTGTGGTCCTGTCTATTGCATTTAGTTTACAGCCATTATTTTTCTAGATATGGAAGGCTTGAAGAAAAAAGAGGGTGCGACAAAAGAGGGAATGGGCGGAGAGTCAAGACAGAGAGTCGCGTCAATGTTCAACACTTCCGCTCGCAATCAAATGTCAATCGGGAATGGGCGGAGAGTCAAGAAAATTTTAAAATAAGATATCGATTTATATATTTTAAAATCAATGTTCAATAGATAAATTTGAGACGTGACTTACATAATCTTGCATCTACTTGTGTACACGTAGGCCATGTATTTTCTCTACTTCCTCAACTAACTCCATGTATGTTTCATGATAAAATTACAAACTAATTTGCATATAATGAAGAAAAAGATCCATCACAGACATATCCCAACTAGATAGTATGAAATTAAAAAAATTAATTCATTTGTTAAATAAAAATGATAATCAAATAATATTTATGATTATCATTATGAGGCTCCACAAACTGATAGGAAACAATATACTTAAATGATCAACAGCAATAAGAATAATGATGCTATTATAAAATTAAACCTTAGAACACAATACAAAAATACATAAATAAAGAGCCACCCACACCATATGGGGATGAAAGAGATTGCAGGAAATCGTCCTCCCAGACATATCAAATATTAAATGCTGCAAATGATAGCGAGTCTGAGATTGCGATAAACAAAGAGGATGGAAGAGTCAAGAGTGTGGCGTCAATGTTCAACGCTCGTGGTCAGATAAGTTTGAACGAAGAAAAGGTCCGTGACAGGAATTTGTACATCAGAATTTAAGATTGATTTGAAAATATGCGAGCACGTGGGGAGTCCATTTTCTTTTGTGCTATTATTATGGTAAAAATTTCAACATAAGAGAAAAGGCAATATCTATAAATATAGCTAGAGTATAAAACTTTTGTGCTAATTTTGATATAGAGATTCTAAATAAAAGACAAAAGTAGATGTAAAATTATTGATTATATTGTGTAAGGCTGTTTAGGTTACGTGTAGAAAATTTCATAGATTAAAACTTGTCAATAAATATTGTGAAAATTTCAAAGGCAAGCTAAGTAGAAAATATAAATATAGATTTAGAAATACATTAAGCTTGTTGTAAAAGTAAACAAGAAGTATAATCAATAATTATATGGTGATGTCTACAATCAATGTCGAAGGTGTAGGATTTATGAGGTGTCATTGTAATTCAATGAGATTGATTAAGAAATAAGTTATGAAGTCAATTATTAGAACTAGTAAAGGTGATATTTTGTAATGGGTCACTATATTAGAAACATCTAAACAACAAATTAAAATGCATGGCTTACCAAGGGGACACTTAGTTTTTTTCCTCAATTTAGATTTTCTTTCTCAATTGTCTTTACAAAAGATGCGTTTTAGTTTGTTATATAGCCACAAGTCACTATATTTATGTTTTTTTTAAAGAACCTAAAACAAGGTATTTGTCCTTAAAGGTGTAAATGTATGACAACTATGTCAATTCAAGTATTTTTAAATGGAAATACCTACCAATATGAGTCAAGTCTTAAACATTAAATAGATTAATACGTCAAAGAAAAAAAGAATCTGATAAAACTATAACAATTATTTGCCTTTTTAAATTTTTTTATTAAAGTGTAAATTTTGTTGATTTATAAACCATTTAATCAAATTATGTTTAAATAAAGCATATAGAAGCTTAAGGTGTAAAAACTAGTTTTTTTAATCCTCTTTTGAAGGGAGAGAAACATGTGAATGTCAAACACCTTCACCCTTCTCATTTTTTATTAGAAAATCCTTATTAATATCTAAATCACAATTTTCATCGTCATTTGCACATGATGCAATGGTGCAAGACAACTCCTTGCCACCAAGAATCCTTCCTTATACCTTTATCTTCAAAGAAAGAATTATAATCTGCATTTCTCCTAATATAATACAAGGCAATATACAATTGAGAATTTGATGCCCATTTTTTAATTGAATACATATAATATAATACTTGTCTTAAAGATATCATAGTCATCTTCATACAAAGTGTTTCTCTCAATTCCTTAAACAATGTCATCTATACACAAACTTATGCATCTGTAGCATAAATAAAATATATTATTGTTATTTTTAGATAAATTTTAGTGTAGAGTATTCTACCTAGAATATAGCTTCTAGGTTAGCTTTCTTGTGGATGTTATCTATTGTTTGCTAAGGTACACTTTCTTGCATGGGGTTACATGCATAGATTCTAAATAGTCATTGCTATTATAGATGGCGCATTTACTTGTATGCATTCTTGCATCATATTTTTAGTTTACTAAATCCCTTCAATTAATCCATTTTAGCT
>BSBK01005323.1:40000-275000 GCA_027943335.1 Chamaecyparis obtusa
CTTCTCCATTTCCTCCTATGACATTCTTAGAGAAAAAGGAAATGCATGGTTAGATGAGTCTGCCTCTTTCTTCAAGCATGACCCTTTGCTTCCTTATTCATCTTCGTTGTTTCCTTCTTCCTTTGAAGCCAATCGCTTGGTCCTTTCTTCATGGGTAGAAACTTGCATTGCAAGGAACTGCTATTTTTTCATCCTTAGGACATCATCTTTTTTATGCAACATGTAAGCTTGATAATCAAGCTCTTCTTTTTGGTGGTGATACTATTGCTCCTCTTGATAGCTTTCATCTCAACCTGAAGATCTATCAGTATCTCTTGGCAGCTAATATCTTCTTGGTTTCCCACATTTTGGTTGTGGGTGCGATGATTAGCATGTTGATAGGTGTTAATAGGAACATCCTAAAGATGATAGGCATATGAGTGGTTGGATAGGTTTTTCTCATAACTGAGTGCGACAATGGTATATAAAGAAAAACTATCAATACTCATGGTTGGGTATTATTTGTAGGAGGGTGGAATGTGTGGATCTTCATGAAAAGGAGGGGGAAAATATTGTTGGCTATAATACCTCCCCATCTCAAAATATAAGGGAAAGGGAGGGATTTATGAGAGTAAACTATTGGATTTTATGAGAAAACAACCCACGGCTCCCAAGAACACCTGCACGCAAACACCTATCACGGAAAGATAGAGAAGCAAGAAGCTAGAGAGGCATGAACAAATGGATCCATGAAAGAGGAGACATTCTTGATATGCAAAAAAAAAGTTGCAATTCAATAAAATGAATGTTTCTCAATAAGATTACAAGAGAGATCAATCCTTATAAAGGAGATCAAAACCCTAAAAGGGTGAACAAACCTAGATTGCATGATTATAATTAATAAAGAAATTAATTAGTATATACCTAAAGTTTAGCTTAACTAGAAAGAGATAATAAGTGACTTAGTAATTAAATCAATATGATTTAATTAATAAGTAAACACTTTATTACTCTAACACCCCCCTTAAGATAAACTTTGGGAGAAGCTAAAAACCTAGAAAAAACAACTGAAAGCAAATGGGTCTCATCAACACAAGGAATGATCAGGTACCCAAGTACAAAAGAGAGTCTCTAAAAAGTGAAGAAATAGAGAAAACCACATGGGAAAAACTCTACCCCAAAAAGAGATGAAGACTAGTCTAAAGGACTGAGAAAGCCTCCAAAACTGGGAATGTTCTAGAAAATAGGAACAAGGATGAACATGTACAACATCACTGAAGCAAGAAGCTGAAAAATTTGTCAAGAAGTAACTTCTTATCTGAAGATCCTCCACTAAAATATGACCAACTAGAGAAGACTGTAATTTGCATGAGTGCCCTCAAGTGACACTACTCAAATCAGGAGGCAAACAAAGGTAAACAACTGAAGTTGAAGATAGGGATGATATGGGGATGATAGGGATCACAGGAAATCGTCCTCCTAGACATTGGGATGATAATTCCCTATCCTTCAATTTATTAAATTCTCATTTACTCCAGCCATTATTTTTCTAAATATGGAAGGCTTGAAGAAAAGAGAGGGTGCGATAAAAGAGGGAATGGGAAGAGGTATTAAATAGGCGGAGAGTCAAGAGAAAAAAGAGGGGGTGACAAAAGAGGGAATGGGTAGAGAGTCAAGAGAGAGAGAGAGAGAGAGAGTCACGTCAATGTTAAACACTTTTGCTCGCAATGAAATGTCAATGAAAGAGATGGTCGGTGAAGAAAATTGGGCAATCGTATAAAAAAGGTTCAATGTCAGAGAGTCAATAACGGATGACTGTCAGACATTTCATCATTAGTGTGGACTACGCTTAGTAATATAGCTATTTTTTAATTTTTATTTAATTAATAAATGATGGAAAATGTCTAATGTGGGTGTTTTAGTTAGCTACCTAGAGACGGCCATGTGTAAGGCTATTTAAGTTGTTTTTGAAATCTGGTGTAGGAAGATTGGTAAAATAGACATTTATAAGTAAGAGATATTTTTCACAAGTCAAATTGTTGTAGTTTTAGTTTGAATCAAATAACCACACACTTGAATCATGATAGCAATATCATAAAATAGACATTAATTTCAATGACAATCTCTGGTGAAAATATTGATTTAAAACTATTATAAAAATACATGGAAGAAAAAAATTAATTTAGCCAATAATTTTGTCATAATGTCAGCAATCAAATAAGAAAATGTGATTTATGCAGAGGGAATGTGAGCAGGTATGTTTTGTTTTGATAGTTTTATATACCAAATTTATCAAATGCTCTAGTGGAGTTGTGTGCAACTAGGATTGTGACAACATATCCAAAACTTAAGAAGCTCCAATAGTGGGATAAATAGTTATACCCCCTGCACCGAGACGGATTTTGACTGTCGCAAAAAAAGGGGAAATATGAAAGAGTCATAAATAATTAATTCTTCTAATGTAAATTATCTACTCATGCCAATGTTTAGGTAAGCTATTGTGCTGAATGAGAAGGGGTGATAGATACAAAGTTTAATTTCCATGTTTCAATATTTTTATAAGACAATTGAGACATTAGGAATTCTTCGGTATAGTGGAAAATATTAAAATGATCAATTTTATAATTGATAAAGGTTTCCACAAGAATCAATTATATAACTAAAAGACAATGTGAAAGTAAAGGAGGAATCAGAGGAGGATTTCTTTAAGGAGGAAAAAAGAAGATAGTGGGGTTCTTCTTTTTCTGGAGGAGTCTTTGTGCTAGGATAGGATAGGAGAGGAGAAATTGAGTTTGATTTTGATTTTGTAGCACAGATTTGCAAGAGGAGAGAAAATTTTCTTTTAATGCAATTATAATGTACAAAAGTTTGAGTCTTTGAACTCATTTTTGATATTGAAATAATAGAGGAAGTGTTTATGAGTCTTTGAATTCATTATCATTTCTCTCATGATTTACTGAGCTTTGTCTCATTGAAATCATTTTCAGCGTCATGTTTTGTCATTTTAGCTATATATGTGCTCATTTTGGAACTTTGTTTTCAGAATGAGTCATCTTTTGGAAAGAATATGTGTTCTTGGTCTGATTAATTACCATCTGTGGGTGTTGGAAATATGAACTTTGTTTTGTCTTTCTTGCATTCACCTTGTTTAATTTTTAGTTCTTTCACATCCATTCCATGATGGTGGGTAGATGTTTGTGTGCCTTACATGCTTTTAGGTTAAAAGCATCTTTGTCTGTAGTTTAGTGAATTCATTAGAAATATCACATGGGGAGTTATACCCGGGACAATTCAGAGGGAAGATAATCATTGTATATCTTACCCAGCTGTTAGTAGCATTTGTACTTCTATCTAGGCATCGTGAATTTTTGTGTATTGATCTTTTTGAAGTGCAAATCTATTTGCTAACATATTTTTGGCGACTCTACTGCGGAAAGGAATCGAAGTCTCAATGTTTTGTTTTCTCAAAAATTTGAAGGTACCTCCCCGAGGATGGAGGTTGGCGGCTCTATTGAAGATGAATACCATGAGGTATTTTAGAAATATCTAAAAGTTTTAAAAGATTGGGTTCCAACAAGAAGTGAAGATATCTCGGATATTTTTATCCTTATACCACCATTTAGAGATAACCCAATCAAAGAAGTTACAAAAGACTTGGCAAGGGAAGTAGGATTTCTAAGATCCTTCTATGGTGTTGTCCTTATCAAGAGGAGCTATGCAAGAACCAAAGGAAGAAGAATGTGAATACAAGAAAGAAGAAGCTGGTAAAATAAAATGTACAAAAGAAAAGAATCTTGGATGCAAAATGAATGTCAACTATAGTGATGATGATGACTTTTATTCTCAGCAAGGTAGTGTGAATCAATCAGTATAGACTAATTTCTTGATAAGCTTCTATGGTGGCATCCAATTACAGCCTCACAAAATTCATCCTTCTTTACTCAAGACTTTGCAAGACATTGAAAGTAAGACTAATAATGAGCATCACTTGCTTGCTCAAAATTTGTCTATTCTCAAAGAAGCTAAAGTTGCATCAATGGATATTATAAAAACTGAAACATCTTGTGTTAATATAGAAAATCAAATATCTAATCAAGTATGTGATGATAAAATTATTGAAAATGTTTCTTTGTGCACAAAAGATACCCTTTATACAGCTGATTGCAAATTTGAATAGCACAATAATGAAAGAGAGGAGATAGGAGAAAAGTTTAATCATTGTGCTGGTGCTTCCATAGAAGAGTCAGATAGTGAAAGTAATGTGTTCTTGGTTAAGTTAAATGATGATTTAACTATGGAGCCCTTTATTTCTGATAGTAAAGATACACATCTCTTTTGTGTTTTTCCTATTATTGATCAAGAATTGATGATTAATGAGTCAGAAATTAGAATCCATGCATTCTATAAAGATAAGCCTTTAATTGATGTTAGTCACCATCATAATTTGTATAAGGGGTGCCCTATTAGAGATTTGATTCACTCTTCTAAAGAAATCATGCATAATGAGGATGAAGATATCATTATTCAGCCCATACAGTGTGGTATACTTATGTTCCCTCAAGAAGTATATGATAGGAGGTTGATCTTTGGTGTTGAGTTGATGCGTCATGGTTTCTTTGTTCCAGTAGACCTCCATTTGTCTTGCATGTCAATGCTATGCTTGCAACTGCTTCAAAGACATGCATTCTTGTTTCGCAATGGATCATACTTTTCTTAGCCCATTAATGGCTTCATATAAGCATCTGGATGGATTCTTGAAGGTATGGGCTGTTTTCCCTATCACTTGTAAAAAAAATTTTGGTGTGCATAGGTTGGTAGTAGCTTTTTCTCAGCTTATTTTTAGTTTAGAGGTTTTGTTTTGGTGTTTTCCCTGCTCCCCTCCGCCCTTACTGGAAGAAGCTCCCTATGCTTATTATTGTGACTCTATTGCCCAATGGACAAGGCACTTGTCTTGTACCAAAGATTGCTAAGTTCTTTATGCACTTTCAGCACATACTCCCCAGTCAGAGCCAGTTGTTGGCATGCTTTCAGCACCCCAATTTTGAAACTTTAAAATCAGTCTCCCTAAAAGTTGTTAGGAATGTATTTTGAATGTTTGGCAATCATTTTGTAGCAGTTTTTGTTGCATTCATGACTATGATTGTCATTGATGTCAACACAGTGACCTTCTGGAGACTTGCAGAGAAGCAGATAGTGTTTTGATTAGCACGCGTGGTCTATTGCAGTTGGAGCTATGCGATGTTGAGGATATACTCTTTGATATGTCATATGTTTATGGTTAAGAGCACATACATTAATTCATTTATTCATGGAAGTTATGAGCATTTTGGTGGAAATAGTATTCAGGCAGTGTTCCTGAGTAGCGGTTTATGGAAATCGGATGATATCTCCTAATTAGGATGGAATCTGGTTTTGCACAGTTAAAGGGAAGTTAGAGACACATTGATAGTGATGTGGATGACAGTGCAAACTTTGAGGTCACACAAGTGAAGATTTATTGTATTTGGAAGCTGACAGTTTTGTGTAATTTTGATATAGCGTGTGGAAACTTTTATGTTGTAATTGTATGCCGACTCATTTGTAATTATTTGAGTGTGGTATAAAGGAAGGAATGTTTTTCCTTGTTGTAATGTAGCATGAGCATGGTTGATTATGGTTGAATGAGAATGTATGCATGAAGTGAAGAAAAGAGCCAATTAAGTTATGAAAGTGAAATTGTGAAGGAAGACATGCGAAGTACAGATATCTAAAATTGAAATATGATGTAACAGTGAGTGCGGTTTGGCATAGTCAGATAAGAGGTAACCTATTATTCTTTTGAGTAATGCAAAGATTATTTGGACAGTGTGTTCAGTGATCTTACCCTGAAGCTGTTTGGGCAGTGGGTCCTTCTATCTTCCATAATTCCTAACAGGGTTAGAGTCTTTTAACAAGGATTCAAAATCTCCTAATAGGGATTCATATGTACTAAATGTATTTCATAAGACTCCTAACAAAGTCCATCCTTTCACAAGGAATATTCATATTAGTGCATCTTTTGTGGGCATCATTCCCACTGGGGTTTACTCTTTGATCAAGAGGTTCCCTAGTCAACATATCTTATGTCATTGTGTATGAATATCTTTCTATGGTTGGTAATTATATTTCTTACATGGTTAAATACTACTGAAGTTGATAAAATTTATAACTATCTGATAACTAATTCATCGCCCCCCCCCCCCCCCCCCCCTCTCAGTTATCTTGGTGGACTTTACTTTCTAACAATTGGTATCAGAGCCAGGTTCTTAAAAGAAAAGTTTAATAGGTTAAGGAGATCCATGGTGAATTTTATGAAAGAAAGCCCTAAGTTTGATCGAGTAAATTTTTATAGCTGGAAGGAAAAGATGAAGACACATCTATTGTGTTTAGGACTAGGTTATTGGTTGATTACAAAGAATGATAAGACTATGATTGAAGAAGATAATCTTGAAACATGTTCTAGTGATGAGAGAGATCTATTCATGTGTAACATACTTGCAAGAGAAGCACTTTTGACAGCACTTCTGGAGAATGAGTACAGTGGGGTAAAATGTTTAACAAAATCTCATAAAATTTGGAAAGCTTTACACTCTGCTTTTGAAGGTGATGAACATGCAAAGAAAGCTAGATTACATAATTGGATATGTGCATTTGAAGATATAAGAATGATGGAAGATGAATCTATTAGAAGCTATATTGGTAGAATGTCAGAAATTGTTGTAGGGATAAAATTTTGTGGAGGAACAAAGATAGAGAATGAAGTGATATGGAAAATTCTGAGGACATTGACTCCTATATTTAAGCAGAAAACATAGATGATTGAACAAGTTATACCTTATACTACAAACTTTACAAGAGAAACTCTTCTTGGAAGATTGGAAGCAGCAGAAATGAACCTGAGGTTATCAGGAGACTTACCTAGAATGGAGATAGCATTCAGTGCTCTTAGTGTTCACCCTACTTTGTCAAGAAGCATCAGTGTGAGTGGAGATTATGCTGGTAGCAGTAGATCTAGAAATGAAGAAGACAAAAAGATTGAAGAAGGTATTTCCTTGCTTGTGAAAAGAGAACTAGATGGTAAGAAAATTTTTAAATGTTGGACTTGTCAAGAATATGGTCATTTTGCATCTAAATGTCCTAAGAGAGTTAAAAAGTACAAAAATAATTTCAAGCCTAGAAGATCTAAGGAATGTTATTATGCTAATGATGAAGATCTTGAAGCTAGTATAGAAAGAACTCTAAGTGAGAGTGATACTGAGAATAATGATGACATAGGATTTGTAGCAATTAAAGAAGAGAATTATGAAACTGATGTTAAGGAATAAAAAGCCTTAGTTTCCCAAGTTGAAAAGAAAGCTGATTGGATTATAGATAGTGGTTGTTCACATCATATGACTGGAGACATGAAGAAGTTCATAAAGTTTAACAATTATGATGGAGGATTTGTGAGAGTTGGAAACAATGCACCTTGTTTGATTAAAGGTATAGGATCTATTACTCTTGATGGAAAGACTAATAATAATGATGTTTATTTTGTGGATGGATTGAAATATAATCTTTTGAGTGTTGGACAGTTAGTTGATAAGGGATATCAAGTTTGGTTTACTGAGAAAACTTGTGTGATAAAGGATAAAGATGGAAATCTGATTGGAACTGGATCTAGAACCAGAGGTAATGTATTTCAGTTGAATCCTACTGAGATGACATGTTTGATTACTAAGATTGATGATAGTTGGTTATGGCATAGAAGGTTTTGTCATATAAACTTTGATAACATTTTGAAAGTGAGTACTACACTTGCAGTAAGAGATTTACCTAAAATTATGAAGCCTACTGACATGATTTGCAAAGAATCTGTGATGGCTAAGTAGAAGAGAAGTTCATTTCCTAGTAATAAGTTCACATCGGCAGAGAAGTTGGAGATTGTTCATACAGACTTGAGTAGTCCTACTAGGACTAGAGGATTCTATGGAGAAAGGTATTTTGTGATTCTCGTTGATGATTTTACAAGAATGATGTGGATTGCATTTCTTAAAGAAAAATCTAAAGAATTTGATAAGTTTAAGATCATTAAGAATAAAGTTGAGAATGAATCTAGAATGAAGATTAAATGTTTGAGATCTAATAGAGGTGGAGAGTTTACTTCTAGAGAGTTTAACACCTTTTGTGAAGTGAATGGTATTAAGAGACGGTTTTTAGCCTCTAGAACACCTGAACAAAATGGTATTGCAGAAAGAAGAAATAGATCAGTGATTGAAGTAGTAGGAGCTATGTTATTTGAGAATGATTTGGCAAAGATATTCTTGAGAGAATTAGTGAATACAACAGTTTATACAATGAGCAAAGTACAAATCAGAGTAGACACAGACAAGACACCCTATGAATTATGGTTTGGACATGCACCCTCAGTTAAGTATTTTAGAATTTTTGGAAGCAAATGTTATATAAAGAGAGATGATGATATTGGAAAGTTTGATCCTCGAAGTGATGAAGGTATTTTTCTAGGATATTCTTTGAAGAGAAAAGAATATAGATGTTACAATAAGAGAACTAAAACTATTGTTGAGAGCACAAATGTTAAAGTTGATGAAAAGTTCAAAATTCAGGAAAGAATGCTTGATTATGAATCTGATGGAGAAGCTCATCCTAAGCCTAACACTAAAACTACTAAGTTATTCTATGAGACTGATAGTGAATTGTTGAATGAGAGTCATGCTGAAGAAACTAGAGAGGAATCTAGAGAAGAATCTACAGTTGAAGCAAGATTTGAGACTATGACACCGAATAGGTATCTATCAAGACACCATCCTGTTGAACAAGTTATTGGAAGTTTTGACAGAGTTTTGACTCGGAATAAGGTACATTTATGTTTAATTTCTCAAATTGAACCTAAATCTACTAGTGAAGCTTGTGAAGATGAACATTGGATTAATGCTATGAGAGAAGAACTAGATCAGATTGAAAAGAACAAGACATGGGAATTGGTCCCTAGACCTAAAGACAAGAATGTGATTGGAACTAAATGAGTATTCAAAAACAAGATGAATGAACAAGGAGAAGTAGTAAGAAAAAAAACAAGATTAGTATGTAAGGGATACTCACAGCAAGAAGGAATTGACTATGAAGAAACCTTTGCACTAGTAGCAAGAATTGAAGCAGTAAGAATGTTTTTGGCCTATGCAGCTTTTAAGAAATTCAAAGTATATTAGATGGATGTGAAGTCCACATTTCTGAATGGTGAATTAGAAGAAGAAGTCTACATTGAGCAGCCTGAAGGTTTTCCTTTGACTCAAGAAGGAGACATGGTATGTAAACTGAAGAAAGCATTATATGGACTAAAGCAAGCACCTAGAACTTGGTATGCAAGACTGGATAAGTATTTGTTAAAATTGGGATTTACTAAAGGAACAACTAATAGCAATCTATACACAAAAGAAATTGAAAATGGTTTGTTGATTATAGTTATTTTTTTTTATGACATTATTTTTGGAGGAGCAGATGAGGCTAGTGACAAATTTGTTGATGAAATGAAGATTGAATTTGAAATGAGTATGATTGGTGAGATGAAATGCTTTTTGGGATTATAGATAACATAGAATAATGATGGTATTTTTGTAAGTCAAACAAAGTATTTGAATGATTTGTTGAAAATATTTGAAATGGAGAACTGTAAACCAGTTGGGACACCTATGGTAACTAGACATAAACTATCTAGCATAGATGAAACACTAATAATTGAACAGAAGAAATATAGATCCATGATTGGAGGATTGCAGTACTTGACACACACAAGACCAGATATAGCACATTCAGCTGGAATTGTAGCAAGATTTCAAGATGAACCTAGAGAATCACATTATGCAGCAGTAAAGAGGATACTGAGATATTTAAGAGGCACAATGGATTATGGATTGTGGATATGAAAAATCTGATGATTTTACCCTATGTGCATATATAGATGCTGATTGGGGAGGTAGTGTTGATGATAAGAAAAGCACCAGTGGTGGAGCCTTTTTTCTTGGAGGAAGATTAGTTTCTTGGCTGAGCAAGAAGTAGAATTGTATCTCACAGAGCACAGTAGAAGTAGAGAATGTAGCAGCAACAAACAATTGTAACCAGATAATTTGGATGAAGCAAATGCTGAAAGATATTGGAATTAAGTTTGTTGAGCCTGTTGTCATACATTGAGACAACACCAGCACAGTTAGTATGTCTAAGAACCTTGTATTACATTCTAAGACAAAGCATATAAAGATCAAGTATCATGTTGTAAGAGAGAAAGTTGCTGAGAAAGAAGTTAGACTTGAGTATATAAGCACAAAGGAGTAGATAGCAGACATATTTACAAAGCCTTTTCCTAAGGATACATTTGAGTATCTGAGAGGTATGCTTGGGGTTATTCCCTAGCCTACTTTTGAGTAGTGATGTAGTTGGTTACATCCGGCCAGTGGTATATAATCTTGAATTTTCTTCTAGACTGGATGTTAGTACTTCCTCTATGGGGGAGTATGTGTATCTGAGCTGAGTCATGAGGACTCTTGTGAATGTATTTTCTAAACAGTGTCTTTTGACATTGGAGTTGTTGTTGACATAGTGATGAAATTTCTATCATTGATGTCAATGGGGGAGAAGTATACATGAAAAACCACTTGTACCATCCATTGGAGAGAACTAAATAGGAAAACGAAGCAAGATTTAATTGATGAAGAGGATTCAAAAATGTTTGTCAGAGCAGCAGTGTTGCAGTATTGGATTTTTGGAACATTGGATGTTTTTCATCTATGATGCCATAAATGTCAATGGGGGAGATTGTTAGGAATGAATGTTGAATGTTTGGCAGTCATTCTGTAGCATTTTATGTTGCATTCATGACTATGATTGTCATTGATGTCAACACATTGACCTTCTGGAGACTTACAGAGAAGCAGATAGTGTTTTGATTAGCGCACATGAAATATTGCAGTTGGAGCTATGCGATGTTGAGGATATACTCTTTGATATGTCATATGTTTATGGTTAAGAGCGTAGATAGTAATTCATTTAGTCATGGAAGTTATGAGCATTTTGGTGGAAGCAGTATTCAGGGAGTGTTCCTGAGTAGCGGTTTGTGGAAATCGGATGATATCTCCTAATCGGGATGGAATTTAGTTTTGTAGTTAAAGGGAAGTTAGAGACACATTGATAGTGATGTGGATGATAGCATAAACTTTGAGGTCGCACGAGTGAAGATTTATTGTATTTGGAAGCCGACAGTTTTGTGTTATTTTGATATAGCGTGTAGAATTTTTTATATTGTAATTGTATGCCAACTCATTTGTAATTATTTGAGTGTAGTATAAAGGAAGGACTGTTTTTCCTTTTTGTAATGTAGCATGAGCATGGTTTATTATGGTTGAATGTGAATGTATGCATGAAGGGAAGAAAAGAGCCAATGAAGTTGTGAAAGTGAAATTGTGAAGGAAGACATGCGAAGTATAGAGATCTGATGTAATAGTGAGTGCAGTTTGGCACCATTAGCGAAGAGGTAACATATTATTCTATTGATTAATGAAAAAATTATTTGGACAGTGTGTTCAGTGATCTTACCCTGAAGCTATTTGGGCAATGGGTCCTTCTGTCTTCCATAACTCCTAACAGGGTTAGAATCTTTTAACAGGGATTCATATGTACTGAATGTATTTCATAAGACTCCGAGTAGAGTCCATCCTTTCACAAGGAATATTCATATTAGTGCATCTTTTGTGGGTATCATTCCCACCAAGGTTTACTCTTTGATCAAGAGGTTCCCTAGTCAACATATCTTGTGTCATTGTGTATGAATATCTTTCTATGGTTGGTAATTATACTGTTTACATGGTTAAATACTATTGAAGTTGATAAAAGTTATAACTATCTGATAACTGATTCACCCCCCCCCCCCCTCTCAATTATATTGGTGGACTTTACTTTCTAACAAAAGTTTCCCTTATTTTTCTTTGACTTCCCCCTGATTTATATTGAAAAATGCTCTGGAAAAGTCATGTTTTGTGAATGCAGTGTTCAGATGAAATTTTATATAACAGTGAACCAAAGGACTCAAGTTCAAATTTCAAGTTTGAAGCACAAGTTCACTTTGTTGAACCACTTTGAACAGAGTTCAAAATGGTTCAAGAAGTTTGAACTGGTTCAAGGTGGCTCACACAGGTACAAATGGTTTAGTTAGGTTTAGAAGTTTAAAGATTGGAAGGTTCAAAATTTCAAAGATCGGAAGGTTTAGAATTAAAAATTTGTAAAACGTATTGATTGAGAGTTTATTTTGTTTTTGAAGCATATTGAATCAATCACCCTCTGTAATGGTGAACATGCATCATCTAAATAATAGTCCAATGGATGATGTTGATAAAAAAATGTCACACATGGGCATAATGATGGAATTTGGTCTCTTATAGCCCGTGGTCATGGAGACTCTACTATAATCGGGTCCCACATAGCTCTAAATTTGTGAGTGTAAATAGAAACCAATACAATGTCATGTTCATTTTATGAAGTTAAATAATGAATGTAATTTTCATGGAAAGAGACAGCAGCTGCAGATAGCCGTTCAAACCGTGCTTCTTGAAAATGTAGTATGTTCCATTGATGCATTTCTAGAATATAGCTCGATCCTTCATGCAATTGAAAGTTTTCAAGGATGTATAAATAGCATAAAAAATGGCTTCAACATATGAATTCCAATCCATAAATATCACAATACAGTCAACAAAGATATATGGTAGTGATTTATGCAGAGGGAATGTGAGCAGGTCTGTTTTGTTTTGACAGTTTTATATACCTCTACTAAGAGCCATGTTATTTTTGACTTGGACCAAATTTCTCAAATATCTCTGGTGGAGTTGTGCGCAACTAGGATTGTGACAACATATCCAAAACTTAAGGAGAACCAACAGTGGGATAAATAGATATGCCCCCCACACCAGAACGGTTTTTGACTATCACACAAAAAGGGGAAATATGAAAGAGTCATAAAGAATTAATTCTTCTGATGTAAATTATCTACTCATGTCAATGTTTAGGTAAAATATTGTGCTAAATGAGAGGGGGTGATAGATATAAAGTTTAATATCCATGTTTCAATATTTTTATAAGACAACTGAAACATTAGGAATTTTTCAGTATAGTTAAAAATATTAAAATGATCAATTTTATAATTGATAAAGGTTTCCACAAGAATCAGTTATATAACTATAAGACAACGTGAAACTAAAGGAGGAATCAGAGGAAGATTTCTTTAAGAAGGAGGAAAAAAGAAGATAGTGGGGTTCTTCTTTTTCTGGAGAAGTCTTTGTGCTAGGATAGGATAGTAGAGGAGAAACTAATTTTGATTTTGATTTTGTAGTAGACATTTGCAAGAGGAGAGCATATTTTCTTTTCATGCAATTATAATGTACAAAAGTTTGAGTCTTTGAACTCATTTTTGATATTGATATAGCAGAGGAAGTGTTTATGAGTCTTTGAATTCGTTGTCATTTCTCTCATATTTCATTGAGCTTTGTCTCATTGAAATCATTTTCAGCATCATGTTTTGTCATTTTAGCTATATATGTGCTCATTTTGGAACTTTATTTTTAGAATGAGTCATCTTTTGGAAAGAATATGTGTTCTTGGTCTGATTAATTACCATTTGTGGGTGTTGGAAATATGAACTTTGTTTTGTCTTTCTTGCATTCACCTTGTTTAATTTTCAATTCTTTCACATCCATTCCATGATGATGGGTAGATGTTTGTGTGCCTTACATGCTTTTAGGTTAAAAGAATCTTTGTCAGTAGTTTAGTGAATTCATTGGAAATCTCATACGGGGAGCTGTACTCGGGACAATTCAGAGGGAAGATAATCATTGTATATCTTACCCAACTGTTAGTAGCATTTGTACTTCTATTTGGGCATCGTGAGTTTTTCTGTATTGATCTTTTTGAAGTGCAAATCTGTTTGCTAACATCACTCTATACTGGTATTTATTTATTTGGAGCCTTTTATTCTACCTTTTTTTTTCCCACATTTTCATGTATCTTCTCCTTTTGATTTCATTTTCATCAACAAGCCTCCATAAATCCATCCCCCATTCATACAAGTCATTAGCACTATGTGTTTCCTCATTAGATTATCATCTTCTAAAAAACACTTTAAAGGATGACTAAAAGCATGATAATCTAAAAAACTTAATATTTGGTTGGAGTTTGACTTTTGGGTTTTGCTTGAAAATTTACAAGTCCTAACACAATTATCGTTATAATGCTTCAATTTCATTATAGAATCCCTAAATGTAAAATCTATTATTTTTTAAAAATGATATTGAAAGAGCAGTTTCTTTCATCTTATTTTTTGTTAGTAAAATTTTAATAGTAATAATAAAAATAACATTAATATTATAACATACAAATTTCACTATTCCAAATAAAGAATCGGTAGTTATAATTTGTTAGTAATTTTAATTTTAGTTTGGGAAGTATTTTATTGAGATGGTTTAGTATAATATTTGGATAAATTTACTTGACATTTGTATAATTAAAGCGCTATGTTGTCTTTATGTTTAAAAAAGTAGCATTTCATTAATTTATATTTTAGACATATATGCAAATGTAGTTGATTGGTACAATAATACTTTTTAGTGTAGAACACATATAAATCTGTTTGGCAAATATCAAACATTATTGATACAATTTAAGAACTCTTACCAAACTCTTCATTTCAATTTATAAAATATCAATTCTAGTTAATTAAAATTAGGTGTGTATTGACACCTTATCATATATATAAGTCTATATTTTTTACATTCAAAATATGTTGAATTGTTATTTCCTCATATATTTGAAGACCCTTAATGATTTTTATGGGCTCTAACAATATTTCTATTTGTCTAATTAGTTAGGATCTTAGGAATAACAATGTATAGAGCCAACCTTGTAGTGGCTTTTCAGATATTTATTTTGTAGGAGGTAAATTTATAGGATTGATTAGGATTTTCATTATGTCATCCTTTGTACCCTTGAATGAATTTGAAAATCCATCAATGTCTCTCCACATGAAGCCCACCCATCTATACATATAGTCAAAATAAAGCCTTTTACAACATATTGGTATATCATTCTCATAAAATAGAAAATCCCTAGTTAATTCTTCAATGTGTAACTCCATAAGAATGCTTGCATGATCCAAATCTTGGTCCATCGTGGTTGCATGATTATCTGTTATATAACAATCTAGCCAAGAAGCATTCTCTCCATGTTCTTGTTGTTCCTTCAAAAGAAAGCATGCTAACTTAGATCAAAGATGCCTACATCAATTTTATTTTAAAATATGTCTTATCTATAAAAGATAGGTGTAGCTAAGTTTTTCAATAAATACCTGAAAATCTTTGCAATCATCAATTAATCTGCAACCCATTACTACATCATGTTCAAATGTACTAATCCTTTTCAAAATATCATCAAAAAGAACTATTTCAATTAAAAGCATTAGAAATAGTGTGACCACAGGTACAGTTGACGAGTCAATGGCATTCTTTAAATTTTCATCCAAAGTAGGGTGATAGTCATTAGCAATCCATTATGCATCTTTCCATTCTACCAAAAGAAGATTTATCCGCTGCAATAGAAGATATATGAAACACACATTAATATTTATAAGTATTTTACATTAAAAATAAATAAAATTTTCTTATATAGATATCAACATTAAAGAATTTCTAGCCAATTTTGTTCTTGTGACTTACACAATCTTTAATCCACTTGCGTGCACGTGGACCATGCATTTTCTTTGCTTCATCAACTAATTCCATATATGTTGTATGAGAAAATTGCAAACTAATTTTCATATATTTGAGAAAATCATCCACCATAGACATATACCAACTGAGCAACACAAAATGAAAGAAAAAAGGGAAATTATAATTAAATAATATTTATGATTTAGCCTCTTTCATAATTGTTTCTCCCGGAAAAGAAATTTTTGCAGCTCGATATAAACTCAACATACTTCTTCAGCTCGATATAATATAATTAATGTAGATAAGTTTGGAGTCCATTAGAACTAGTGAAGGTGATATTTTTTAATGGAGTACTATATTTATGAGAATCTAAAACAAGATATTTTAGTCTTATAGGTGTATATATATGATAATTATGACAATTTAAGTATCTTTTAATGGAAATACCTAGCAATAAGAGTTAAGTCTTAAACATTAACTAGATTAAATAGTTCAATGAATATTTTTGCTAATAAAAATATAATAGTTATTTACTACTTTTATATTTTATTAAAGTGTAAATTTGTCGTTGATTTATTAATCATTTAATTGAATTATGCTTAAATAAAGCACAGAGAAACTTTTGTATAAACTAGTTTTCTTATAATCCTTTTCTAAAAGAATCTAGAAATGTGTGAATGTCAAACACCTTCACTCTCCTCCTTTTTAATTAGAAATTTCTTATCATATCTAAATGTAAAATTGTCATCATCATTTGCATAGAAAACAGTGCCAACGAACTCCTTACCACCAAGAATCCTCCCTTCTACCTTTATCTCCAAATGATGCTTTATGCATTGAATTTCTCTTGTGATGCATGATTTGAGATAAAATGTGAAAACTTCCAAATATCATTAAAGAGGTGAAATAGAGGTGCATGAAAACTTATAAAGTAGAGGACAACAAATATAGGAATTCGTAAAAATAATAATTTGTTTTAAAAAATAGTGCAATTAGTAGTATCAAAATCAAGTCCATTCCAGTTTTATTGACTTGTAGTGAAATTTTTAAAACAAAATTGCTTACTATCATTTTATGATAAATGCAATATAAAAATGTAAATTATTTTAAAATTAATGATTGCCATTAATTTATGTTGAATGTGACAAAGTCATGCATATTGACTCTAGTCAAATATTTTGATACAACTAATCTAACAAATCAAGACATTTCATAATTATTTGATTACATTAAAATATGTTGAAAGAAATAAAAATAAAATAAAATATGTTGCTTTAAAAAAAAAAAAAATGTTAGTTCTCTTTGAGATTTAAAGTAGAAGAAACAAGAAATCAACTTCTTAACAATAACAAATTAATCAAAACAAAGCCTTAACAAAATGTTGTGTTATAGAAGCTTGATGAAATTGTAAGTTTTCTTATCTCTACGAAGGTGGTCATTTATCGTATGGACTAACATCTTGTTATTAGTGAGTGTGCTTGTATAAGAAAAACATGGAAAACTCTTAGGCAATTGTAATTTGCATTTGTAAAGACAAACTTCACAACATTTGCACATATGCATATATGGATAAATTGAAGAAATTTTATGTATCTTTTGTGTTTTAGTATAGGTATGGCATGTTCTTACTTTAATTTGACATTAAAATATTTTCCCAAAGAGAATTTTAAAATAGTTGTTAGTTTAGTTTTGATTTTGGTGTGATACATGTTCATATTTTGTTCCAAAGCTCACTTTATTCAAAAGCTCCAATCCTACAAAAGATAAAAATATACTACATAAAGCCATGGAGATTGACTTACTCTTGTCAATTGTAATTGGTTGAATGTAATTTCTATTACTTAGTGCACTTGTATAGAAAAGGCTTTTGAAACTCTCAAGAAAATGTAATTAATATAGCTAAAACCAACAATCATAATATTTGTCCACATAATTGTATTTTATGCCAAAACTAAAGATTGCAATAGAGATACATCTGCCAAATAATAATCAATATTCAATCTCTAAATTTTAATATTGATGTATGGAACTGCCACTATTAAACATGTCCACACAAAAGCTCCAAAAGATTTTATTTAACATTGCATTCAATTTTTTATTTTTTATTTTCAAAATGAACATTTTCAACCATATAAAAATTAGAAACGGTAAAATTTACAATCAGTTTCAACTATATAAAAATTACAATAGTAAAATATTATCTAGCATAATCTAATAAAAGAACATAAAATAGTTGAATTAAGATGGGAAAAATGAACTCAGTTACATTAACTTACTTTTGAAACCAACTTTCAACTTTCGCAATTAATTGTAAAGTTGAAGTAGGTATACAATACAATATAAAATAATAATAATAATAAAATCCTAAACTCTGTAACAATGCTGACAAGTGTGTTTATTTCCGTGTTAGCTCTTCTATGAAGACATGGACACTACTTTTACCTTGGCATTATGATATCAGCAAAGGAAAAAGATTAAGAAGGGGGTTTGAAATGGTTGATTATTTCTAGGAGCAAGCAGACAAGATTAAAGAAAGAAGGATGACAAGAATAGAAGTAGTTAAAATAATCTTTCATATTGGTAAAATTTTCTAGTGACTGAAATTGGGGAAAAATAAAATTAATTATGTTTTGTAAAAAATATTTCTATCTATATTTTAATAGAGACTATTTTTTTTTGAATAAAAAATATATGATATTGATTTGGTTAAAAAATAGTTATTAACAAATAGTTATGTCTAATTTTCTGTCTATATTTCTATGGCAAAAATAACAATTGCCACGTAGTGGCTAGTACTTGCCTTTAGTTGTAGTTTTAATTGTATTAGCATATAATTATAAAAAAATTAAACTAAATAATTATTAAAATTTATTTAATTAATATCTAGGTTAGGTTAAATATTTAGTTTATAGTTATGTTAAAATTTAATTAGAACTATAATTAATTCAAACTTTAATTTATATGTAAAATACTTTTTTAATATTTTCATTTTTGTCATAATTATAAGGGTATGTGCAGGAACATGGTATGCCAAACTAGGTCCTTAGCAATGAAAATTTAAAAAATCAGGTTTAGGTAAGTTGACATAAAAATTTGAACAAGTTATAAATATTATATCAAAAATATGTAAGAATAGAGTCTGTAGAAAATTGAATTTAGTTTCTAAGATTCTAGGCATTTTTTGAAAAATAATTATTCTATCTGTTGAAAATTTCAAATTTCAATGTAGTAGTACAAAAAATTTAGGATAAAAATAAGAAGTACGTGTATGTCTAACCACTTAAACACAATCAAATGGTAATATTTTTTTACAAGATTCTAGATATAAGTAGTAGAATCATGTCTGGATGTGACACATATTTTTTTGTAATTTGTTTCTAAGTAAATAATTAATTATGATTTTTCTTCTACAACTTTTCCAAAATACAAAAATTCTCGTGTCTGACCACGTTAACTTAGTCTAAACTTTATCACATTGAAAACTCTTTTTATTTTTCTTGTAGTAGGAAAATCATAGAATGCGACACATGTTTTGGATTTTAAAAATTTTATACAGTTTGAAAGTTATAGCTATTTTTCAATAATTCTATCAATCAGGACTAGAAAGATTACCATTAGGTGTTTGTCTGATGACATTAAAGAAAATCAAATGATAATATTTTTTTATAAGATTCTAGATAAAAGTAGTAGACTCATGTCTGAATGTGATGTATATTTTTTGTATTTTTTTCCAAGTAAATAATTAATTATGATTTTTCTTCTACAAATTTTTTTGAATATAAAAAACTCTTGTGTCTGACCACCTTAACTTAGTCTAAACTTCATCAAATTGAAAGAATTATTTATTATTATTGTATTAGGTGAAGCATAGAATGTTATGTATATTTCAGATTTTAAAAATGTTATATTGTTGAAAGTTATACTTGTTTTTCAAAGAGTCTATTAATCTGGACTTCTTTTTTACATCGCCACTTTTTGGCATACCATGATCCTGCACATACCTATAATTTTAATATTAAATGTCTATCTAATTCAAATTTTAATAAATTTACTAGAATTATAAATATATTTTAATTAATTATAAATTAATTATAAAATATATAATTTAGATTATAGCCATAAAAAATAGAATGACATATATTGATTATTGATTTTGAGCTCACCAACTAATATATATATATAAAATTTAAAATATAAATATCATAAATCAATGAATTCATAAATATAATATTATTATTATATTTTAAATAATAAAGAGGTAATATAATTCACTTAATTTTATATATTTGATATTAAAATATAAAAATAAAAAATTATAATAAGAAAATTAATATAATTATAATATAAAAATTATAATTAATTTATAAAAATCAATTAAAATAAACTACAATACAATATAACATGCTCTTCTATTCCTTTGTTCTTAAAAAATACACCAAATAGATATTATATAGATGTCTATGTTTACTATTTAAAAATAATAATTTCAATGGTAATATGACTTAAAAAGTGTAGAAAGAAACACTCATTCTGAAAAATTCGTGTATAACACCTAAAATCTATTAACCAATCATAATGAGGAAAAATATTTTTTAGAATTTAAAAACTTAAATAATATGCATGTAAACTTTAGAATAATAAAATAAATTAAAAAAAAATACTTACTTATCATTGGTTCATATGATTATTTTTAATAACTAGTTAACTACTAGAATCCAATATTCATTACAATAGTAATATGCCTTACCAACAAGTACTAATAACACACTGTCTTTAAGATAGTCTAATCATCTTCATAAAAATTGATTTCTACAATTTCTTAGACAAATTCATCTCTACACAAATTTGTGCACAGATTTGCATTAATATAATATATTTTTGTTAAATAATTTTCTAAAGAAATTTTACTGCTGATTATGCTACCTAGAAAATGCCTTCTAAATAAGCTTGCTTGTTGATGTTATCTACTATAGTAAGCTTGCTAAGGTACACTTTCTTGTATATGGTTGTGTGCATATATTCTAAATAGTGATTGCTATTATAGATGTAACCATCTATTATAAGATCTTGGATGTTCCAGCATTGTTTCAGAGTGATTTTTAATCTTAGTTTGCTAGTTTACTAGAATTTGAAGTCATGAAAAATTGATATATATATATATATATTTAAATGTTAAGCTAATAAGACAAAATCTCAAAACTGCAAATAATATTCATTCATAAATAAAAGAATCAATCATGTATTAATTACTTTGTTAAGACTTTATAAAACCTTCCAACTTATAGCTACATATAACCACCTAACAACTAATAATGAACTTATGTTTATTTATATTTTCTAACACCTCCTTTATCCCCCTTCAATTTTAAAAACCATTAAAAATCTTTTCCACTGAATATGCATCTGATTATAATTTGACCTTAGGACATATAAAATGCATTACCAAAAGTATAAAATATTCATGCTAGAGGAAGAGGATTTATTGATTAGAATTAACATTCTTTTATTGCCGTTGGAACAATTCTCATTGTTAAAGGAAATTGAGTAGAGTTAGATCTGTGTCGTAGGGTTAAGGAAAAGGGAGATTGACATTGAGTGAATAGATTTTAGACATTTTTGTAGCAATGGTTCATGGTGATAGTGTCCTTGAACCTTTTTTTATGGCTGATTTGCACAAGTTCTATCATTTCTTTATAACTAACCAAGTTATGAGAAATGTTACTGGCACTTCAACCTTCAAATTTCAAGCTCTCAAGAAATATATTAATCTATACTAAATGGTGACCTAAGTTGAGTTATAAACAACCAAATAAAATTAATAAACATATCTAAAATAGCAATAGAAAAATAAAGACAAAACATACAACACAATAAATTATAGTGGTTCACCAAATCTGGCTACATCCACTCTTAAAATATGGAAATATCTTTATTAATGTTCTACCAATCCATAATTCATGGAATGTACACCAAGGATGGAAAACTCATTGAGTACTTGCCAAGTCTGGAAAACTCACCGAGTTTTCCATCTCGACGAGTAACTCAGACTAAAACTTGCTAATTTTTTGGCAAGTTTTAGTTAAAAACTCACCCGCATTTGCATATACAAGCACAATAAAGAAAAAATGCAATTTCATTATTGTGTTTCATTTTTACTACACCTTGGATGACTAGGGAAGAACTTGATTGGGTTTCCAAGCCATTATAAGGCGTGTTCGATTGGATTGAAGGCGGATTGGGGTGGATTGAAAGCAGATTTCAACCATTTTTTGAAGAAAAAACACATTTCCAAGTAGGGTTGCTAAGATTCTTTTTTTTTTTTCAAAGATTCTATTTTTTTTTTGTTGAATGTAAATGAATACAAAATAATTTCTAAGTAGTTAGAAATTATTTTGAATCATCAGAACAAGATTCAACACTATTTTGGACAAGTTTTTAAGAAAATGATGAATCTATCAAAAAAAAAATTGAAGAATATCTTTTTTTTTTTTAAATATCAAACCCTACCAGTTTGATTTGTTTCTTTTTCTAACTTTGAATGCTGTTTAAAAAGATTGTAACTAATTTAGATATTTTCTAACTTTGTTTAATTTATTTTCTGAAATATTTATTTTATGTTTTGAATTTCTATGTGTAGGACATCAATTAACCATTAAATCAGCATGGCAGATTCAGGGGAAGTGTGGCCACTAACACCATGCCCTTCTGGATTTATAGGCACCCAGCCTAAAAATGCTAGAGATAAAACATGGAGGTATGCCTATGAAGTACCCAATGAGCACGGGAAAATAATTTGCATAAATAATGAGAAAGTAATTTCTGGAGGCATTAACTACCTCAAATACCATCTTGCAAGCATTAGCAAGCATGATACAAATCCATGCAAAATAAAATATAGACGAGATAAAAATATTTGTTAATGCCCTACTTGTAGCTGGGGCAGAGAAAAAATTACAAAGGGAGGAAAAAATTAGCTGTGAGGGCAGCCATAGCTAAAACTCAAGGTGCTCCTATAGGCATTTAGGAAGAAGAAGAAGCACTTGAGAGCATAGTGGGCTATCTTCATGGCCCATGCATCTACAAACATAGTTCCTCTTTTACCACTTATGCTTCCTCTAGTAGAGTGCCACTAGCACCATCAACATCAAGGATAGATAATTTTTTTGTGCACAGGAATACACCTAGTGCAGAACCATCATTAGAGGTCACTGGATGGAACAAGGAGGCACATGAGAAAACTGATATTGTATGTGCTATTTTTTGGTATTTCAACAATATCCCATTGAGTGTGATTGAGAGCCCCTATTGGCTCAATTTGGTGACCACAATGACAGTTTCAGAAAAAGGATACAAGGCCCCTTCTCGCAAGGATTTGAGTGGGAGGTAAGTAAATAATCAGAATCCACATGGCTTCATTTTGAAATTTTAATTATTATTTATTATTTATTAAATCAAAATTGAGTACTAAGACTTGATTTGACTTTGATTTTGTAGGTTGCTTGTAAATGTTGTTGATAGGGCAAGACTAGTGGTGGAGGAGCAAAAAAAAGAGTGGAGTAAATATGGCTGCACTATTCTTTCTGATGAGTGGACAGATGGAAAAAATTGAACCATCATTAATTTTTTGGTTTCTTGCAAGGATGATGTTGTATTTTGGAAATCAGTTGATGCCTCCAATAAAGTGAAATATGCACAAACTTTGGCATTAATGTTGGAGAATGTTGTCATGGAGGTGGGAGTAGAGAATGTGGTGCAAATCATCACAGATAATGCAACAACATATCTGGTAGCAGGTCATTTTAAATTTTAATATTTATGTTGCACATGATTATGATTAAAATTTTAAATTTAAATATTAATAAGTTATATTTAATTTAGTTTTTAGGTAAACTATGAGAATTGGAAACTAATTATTGCATTGATACTAATATGCCATGTAGAATCCTCCAAGTCAAGCACCCCACTCTTTTTTGGACACCTTGGGCAACACATGTCCTTGACCTTCTTTTGGAGGACATAGAAAACTTGATTGGTGACTCCAATTAAGGAAGATGCAAGGTGGGTAACAACTTATATCTACAATCACCCTTGGGTTCTAAATTTGATGGGACAATTCAGTAAAGGGAAAGACTTGGTGAGACCCATAGCCACAAGATTTGCAACAATTTTCTTGACATTGAAAAGTATTATTGATGGCTTTAATTCTTTGAAACAACTGTTTTTGATTTCACCATGGCTTGAATCAACTTATTCAAATAAGCCCGAAGGAGAATTTGTTATGCGCATTGTCTTTGATCAACATTTTTGGGACAAGGCTCAAGAGATTGTGAAGGTAACTTTAAGAATCAAAACTTTAATTTTTAATTATTCTTGATTCAAGTCTCTCATTATTAATTAATCTTGTTGTAAACTAATTTATATTTTTTAAATTTCAATTATAGGTATCTGAGCCCTTGGTGAGAGTTTTGTGCATGGTTATTGGGGATTAAATCCCAATGGGGTCTCTGTATGAGGTCATGGATAGGGCCAAAGAGTCTATTAAAAATCACTACAAGGGGGATAGACTCATATATGACCCCATTTGGGAGATTGTTGATAGGAGGTGAAACAATCAGGTCCACCAACCCATTCATGCAGTAAGATACTTCCTCAACCCTCGTTTTAGGTATGATGATTCTTATTTAGATTTTACTAAGACTTGATTTCACTTTGTTTTTGTAGGTTGTGTACTAAGACTTGGTTTCACTTTGTTTTTGTTTTAGATATGATGATTCCTTTTAATATCCTAATGGCAAGGTCATGGAGGGCCTTTCTACATGCATTCAAATGATGAGACTTGATGTTGCTGAGAGAGACCATGTTGTGACCGAACAACAAATCTATGTGGAATCAAAGGGTAAATTATTCTCTTTGGAGTTGAAAAAGAGAGAAAAAGGCACTCAAACCCCAGGTAAAAGTAGAACATTTGCAATTTTTCCATTTGATAAATTATGTTTCACTTGTCTCTTTTCTTTCTAACTTCTCAATATTTTAATTTGCAGAGGCTTGATGGCAAAGTTGGGGTGGGAATACTCCACATATAAAGAAATTTTCTCTCAAAATCTTATGCCAGCCTTGTATCTCATCCCATTGTGAGCATAATTGGAGCTTATTTGAGTCCATCCACACAAAGAAGAGAAACAAGTTAGCTCAAAAACACCTCAATGACCTTGTCTATGTGCAATATGATCGTAAGTTATGCTTGAAGAGAGAAAATGAAGCACCTGCTAGTCCAATTGATTTGGATGATATAGATCCTTACTCTGATTGGATGACACAGGAGTAGGCTCCATTATTTACAGAGGATGACATCATTGATTTGGAGAGGTAGGATATGGAGGGGGAGGGGGGTGGATTTTGTTTCACATTAGATGAAATTGAGGAAGATGATGAGGATTTAGATGAGGATTCATTAGTAGTGCTAGTGCCATTGCTAGAAGATACATCCAAGATAGAGAGCGAGCCACACA
The DNA here is from genome assembly GCA_027943335.1 of Chamaecyparis obtusa. Classification (NCBI taxonomy): domain Eukaryota; kingdom Viridiplantae; phylum Streptophyta; class Pinopsida; order Cupressales; family Cupressaceae; genus Chamaecyparis; species Chamaecyparis obtusa. The sequence continues at coordinate 65,250 of BSBK01005323.1, forward strand.
CATCAGGAGGGATATTGAGTGAGGAGGCACAGTCACACTCAGTGAAGGATTCTACTTCTAGGAATAGGCCCTTTACTTCTAGTTCCTCTCCCAGTCCCTTATTTTCTAATAGACCTGGGAAGAGGAAGATGTACTTCAAATTGTAATTTGCAATGATGTATTTCCTTCTAGTTTTCTAGAGATAAAAACTGTTTAACTTTACTATTTTTCTTCTGTATCATCTTAAAATGGACAAGCTTCCATCTTGATATGTTTACCAACCTCTTTTAGTGCATTTATCATGATAAAATTGTATTTAGGATGTATTTTGCACTTGATTCCTTTGTTCTAGGTGAAATTAGGGTTAGGATCCCAAGGATTCTCCTTAATTTCCCCTCTTTGTGGCTCTATTTTCTAGGTAGGATATAGGTATAGGTCCTCCTAGCCTTCATCATGTTCATAATAGGACTTTGTGCCTCTCTCTGGCACTCTGCCATGTTTTGTCATCATTTCTAGGTCTCCAGGCATCCCCGAGACCTCTTGTTTTATGCTCTAGTTGGATATGGACCCCTAGGTCAACCTCGAGGTCGACCCTAACCTAGGTCAAGGTCAAGGTCAACTCTAACCTAGCTCAGAGTCGAGGTCATCCTTGACCTCTATCAGGATTTGATCCCCCTTTTCAAATTTTTGGTCTTGGAGGACCCCAAAATTAATGTCGGGCTTTCGAATCTAAATGTGAAAGGGTTTTGATTTAAAATTCATTTAATTTTTTTCCCTCCTTAGTTGGTTATTGTGATTGGACCATAATTCAAGGTGAAATTTGAATTTTGGGTCCTCACATTAATCTAGGAGTCTCATTTTGAAACCTCTATATAAAGACTCTCATTTGCCTTCATTTTCATCAAGTATCCATCAAGTGGAGAAACAATTGATTCAAGCAAGAAATGAATGGTGGAGTGAAGATGCAAGATTTCAAGAGGATGATATAGAAGATCAAGCCATTGTTGATATCAAGAATTTTTGTGAGCGCACCATTTTGAACATCTATTAGGAGCAAGAGAGATTTGTTCTTCCTTGATCCACCATTATCAATATTCAAGCATTCAAAGATACAATCATGGGGTAGAAATTACAGATTGTGAGTTGGGTAAGAGTACTTTAGCCTTGGGGGCTTGGTATGCTTTCTTATCTTATTCCAATCTATGCATTTCTTTCTGACGCAAGGCAGGGAGCAAGAGGGGCCAAAGTATGGAACACCCTAATGATCCAAGCCTACTTAGATAAATGCAAAAGCCAACAAACATAGCAGTGAGAGAGAATGCAGGATCATTCATATATTTTGATCAAATAGAATCATACATGCTGGGCTGTAAGGCCTTCCCAGTTTCAGCCAGATATTACAATGAATCTTAGGAGTCCTCAAACATGTGAGGATATGTTACAATCTTAATTCTAATGTCTACCTCTATCTTCTATCCTCAAAAACTACCTCTAAACTCTAACCAAACAACTACATTTATACAAGAGTTTACCAAATTGAGTTGGCCTTCAGATCCATAATCAACAGAAGGAACAGTTAGATCTAGGACCACATGCCTCCCAATGAAAGATTCTAGCATTAAATCTGTGACCCATAATAAATACACAAGTCATTCCAACAAGAACTCAAAATAAACTACTCAAAAAACAAGGATGACCGAGCAATAGACAAGCAACATCGAGTGCCAGTGAAACAATCGACCACCCAGGAGATCATCGACCATACTCGTTGACCAAAGGAAACTGACCAACTACTAACCAACTCGGCCAAAGAAGAAACTAAGTAACACAAAAAAATTCAAACATATTTTTGGTGACACAGGATTGCCAAGGACCCAAGATGCTCCTGTATCAGACACCTGGGGTTATTTTGAAATGATTCTCAGAATCATTTAATAAGTATGATCTTAGCTGCATTGAACTCAGACTGTGAAATCCATGAACTATCTTCCATCGGTCTATTCTTCCACCTTACCAGATATTCCATATGCTATTTTCCTCTTGTGCTCTTGCCAACTCTTTCTTTCAAAATCTGCTCCACTTCTTCATTCTATTTCTTAGGATATTCTGTCGTTACTATCATTTCTTCATCAGATTCATGATACTCATACAAATCAATAATATTGAAAATAGGTGATATGTCCATATCATCAGGTAACTCAACCTCATAAGCATTTCCACTGTCAAATTTCTTCAAAATCTTGCAAGGTCCCAATTTCTTCATCTTCAGCTTTCCATATGTGCCAACATTAAATCGGCCTTTCTTCAAATGAACCATCACTTCATCACCAACATCAAAAGTCTTATGTCTTCTTGATCTATCATCCCTGTCTTTGTATTTTTGGTTACTCTCTTCCAGCTTCAGTTTCACATCCTCATGCAATGTCTTCATGTATTCAGCAAATTTCACTCCTTCAGCACTTCTCTTATTCTCATCATCAATGTCTCTCAAATTAGATATTCCTCTTAGTTGTGTGCCATTCACAATCTCAAATGGTGTTTTCCCAATACTTCTATTCATTGAATTATTGTATGCAAACTCTGCTTGTGCTAACACAAAATCTCGACTACTCGGTGTGTCTCCAACTAAGCATCTCAAAAGATTACCCAAACTTTTGTTTACAACTTTAGTCTGTCCATCAGTTTGTGGGTGAAATGTAGAACTATATTTCAACTCAGTGCCAAAATTTTTCCAAAGGGTCTTCCAAAAATATCCAACAAATTTACTATCTCGGTTAGTCGAGATAATACTCCTTGGTAACCCATGCAATCTCACAATTTCTTTGAAGAAAATATCTGCTATATGTACTGCATCTGATGTATTTTTACAAGGTATAAAATGTGCCATCTTAGAGAATCTATCCACAACAAAAAATATAGAATCATTACCTCTTACTATCTTCGGTAATCCAAGAACAAAATCCATACTAATATTAATCCAACATTTCTCAGGTGCAACAATTGGTACATACAAACCAGTATTCTGACTTACTCCTTTTGCAACTTGACAAATTATACAACTTTTCACAAATTTCTTAACATCTTTATACAACTATGGCCAAAAGTACTTTTCCTTGAACAAATTCCATGTTTTATCAATGCCAAAATGTCCAGCCAAACCACTATTATGTTTCTCTTTTATCAAACTAGTTCTCATTACTCATCTCGGTATACACAACTGAATACCTTTGAAGAACATACCTTCCTGAATAAAATATTCATCCCATTTAGTATCTTGTTGATCTTGTATAGGTGCTTTGCACTTTCTCCATGGCTTAGAAAAATCAGGATCATCCTCATAAGAATCCTTCATCTCATCAAAACCAAGAACTTGAATTTTCATCTCAGTCATCAAAGATCTTCTTCTACACAATGCATCAGCAACTCGGTTAGTGAATCCACTCTTATGATTTATCACAAATGTATAACTCTATAGATACTCAACCCATTTCATATGTCTCTGATTCAACTTATTCTGACTACCCAAATATTGTAAAGCCTTATGATCAATATACAACACAAATTCACTTAGTATCAAATAATGTCTCCATTTCTTCAGTGCTTGAACAATAGCATAGAACTCTTGATCATACATAGAATATTTCCTTCTAGCATCATTCAACTTTTCACTAAAGAAAGAAATAGGTTTACCTTCTTGACTCAACACAGCTCCAATTTCACTTCCACTTACATCACATTCTACTTGAAATACTTTACTAAAATCAGGTAATGCCAAAATAGGTAATTCAACAACTCTTTGCTTAAGAGTCTCAAAACTTTTATCAGTTCCATGTGTCCACTTGAATACTCTTTTGTCTCCTCTCATAGTCTCAGTCATAGCATTATAAATTGCACTAAAATTTCTAATGAACTTCCTATAAAAACTTGCCAGTCCATGAAATGATCTTACCTCACTAGCATTTTCAGGTGTAGGCCAATTCAAAATAGCTTCAACCTTTTCAAGATCCATCTTCAATCCATTAGCAGAAATAAAAAATCCCAAATACACAATCTCTTCTTTCATAAATGAACACTTTTTTAGATTTATCAACAACTTTTCCTCTTTTAATCTTTGCAAAACTTGTCTAACATGCAACAAATGTTCTTCTCTAGTCTTACTAAATATCAGAATGTCATCAAGATATACAATCATAAAATTACCCAAGAATTTCTTCAAAACTTCATTCATCAGCCTCATAAAAGTACTCAGTGCATTATTTAAACCAAAGGGAATAACCAACCACTCATACAAACCTTCTTTTGTCTTGAAAGCAGTCTTCCACTCATCAGTTTCTCTGATTCTGATATGATGATATCCACTTTTCAAATCAATTTTGGTGAAATACTTTTCTCTAGTTAAATTGTCCATTATGTCATCCATTCTTAGTATAGGAAACCTATACTTCACTGTTATCTTGTTGATTGCTCTGGAATTAGTGTACATTCTCCATTCTCCATTTTTCTTCAATGCTAATACATCAGGTACTGCACAAGGACTCAAACTTTCTTTGATCAAACCTTTCTCCAACAACTCTTGAATCTATCAGTTCAATTCCTAATTCTCAATAGGTGTTAGTTCCAATGAGGTGCCTTATTCGGTAAACTAGCTCCAGGGATTAGATCCATACAATGATCAATACTTCTTTTTGATGGCAAACCATTAGGTACATTATCAGAAATTATTTCACTATACTCAGTGATTAACTTGTCAATCTCCTCAAGGACACTATATTCTATTTTCTTACTCGGCTCATTAGGAATTACAACAAAACATACATCATTCCTTTTCAAATCTTTCACAAACTTCCTTCCTTCCATCAAGAAAACTTTCACAGATGTGTAAACATTACTAATAGGTTCTTCCATCAATGGTAACAAGATTTGTTTTTTTCCATCAGCCACAATAGTATACTTATGCAATCTCTCATCATATATAGCATGTCTATCATATTGCCAAGGTCTACCCAACAAAATATGACAACAATCCATAGGCATGATATCACACAACACCTTATCATAGTATTTTCCAATCTTCAAATTCACATAACATTGTTCACTTAACAGGAGTGTATGTTCATCTTTGATCCATGAAATCTGATAGGGTTTTAGATGTTCCAGTCTTTCCAACTGCAATTTTGTGACCATCTCTTCAGATGCCAGATTCTCTAAGCTACCACTGTCAATGATTACCTTCCAAACTTTATTAGAAACTCTACATTTTGTCTTGAACAAACTTTTCCTTACCGGATCTTCCTTTTTGCTTTCATTACACAATGCTCTCCTTACCATCAGGTTACTTTCCTTCTCAGGTTCACTCAATGGCTCTTCTTACACTACAACATTTCTACTGCTACCATCCTTCTTAATTACTTGTGTACATTCAAATGAGCTATGTCCTTCTTCTCCATAGTTATAAAAAGTTCCTCAGAAAATTCCTCTGCTATAACCACCTCGGTAGCTACTACCTCTACCTTTGGATGAACTTTCACCTTTCCACTCAGTCTTGCCTTTGTCCAGATTTTCCTTTTCAGGTTCAGATCTACCAGTTTCACCATTAGATCTACCTCTTCCTCTAGGGAATCTACCACCTCGACCTCTTTTTCTCTACTCATGTCTCTTGTTCAATTTCTCCTCGGCTTTCAAAGAAAATTGATAAGCCTCTTCAATGCTCTCGAACTTAACCAAGACGATCTCCTCTTGGATGGAAACTCTCAAACTATTCAGGTATCTACCAATTCTTTCCACATCATCTTCATCATGTCCAGATCTGATATCCAATCTATAAAATTCCTCAGTATACTCTTTTACTGAGCTATCTTCCTACTTCAAGCTTTGCATTTTCCAAACTAGGTTAATCTAATAATCACAAGGTAAGAATTTTCCTTTCAATTTATTAACCATCTTATTCCATACCTTGATTTTGTCTTTACCCTTCCTTTTCCTATCTAGCTGCAGATGTTCCCACCATAGGGATGCATGGCTTTTCAACTTAGTGCTTGCAATCTTCACCTTCTTATCTTCAAGAATATTCTCATATTCAAAATACTTTTCCATTTCAATGATCTAGTCCACCAATTCATTAGAATCCAATTTTCCACCATATTTAGGAGGATTGAAATGTGGTGTAGACTTCAAACTTGTCAAGGCCCTCAAAAATATTTCTTCACCTTTATCCATAATAGGTGTAGGTTCTGCATTCACCTATTCTTCTTCAACTTCATCATCACTAACATCTTCAAGATGTCTACCTCTTCTTTGGGTTGTCTCCACTGCTTCCAATCTAATAGCAATCTGTCTTAGCATATCTCCAAATCCTAGATCTTCATCTCTCCTCCCATGAACCATCTTGACAACCCTCTATAATTGCAGGTCAGATCACAATCTGCTACCCTACAACAATCAACTTGGGCTTCAAGAGGAACCAACAAACCTAGATTCGCAGACCTAGATCAAGATCTCACCTTGCTCTAATACCACCTAACACAAGGCAGGGAGCAAGAGGGGCCAAAGTATGGAACACCCTAATGTTCCAAGCCTACTCAACACAATGTGGAATCCAACAAACACAACAGTGAGAGAGAGAATGCAGGATCATTCATATATTTTGATCAAATAGAATCATACATGCCAGGCTATAAGGCCTTCCTGGTTTCAGCCAGATATTACAATGAATCTGAGAAGTCCTAAAAAATGCAAGGATCTATTACAATCTCAATTCTAATGTCTACCTCTATCTTCTATCCCCAAAAATTGCCTCTAAACTCTAACCAAACAACTACATTTATACAAGAGTCCATCAAATTGAGTTGGCCTTCAGATCCACAATCATTAGAAGTAAGAATCAAGTCTAGGACCACATGCATCCCAATGAAATATTCCAATGTTAAATTTGTGACCCATAATATATGCACAAGCCGGCCCAACAAGAACTCAAAATAAACTACTCGGCAAACAAGGATGACCGAGCAATAGACAAGCAATGACATGTGCCAGTGAAACAACCAACTGCACAGGAGATGACGGACCATACTCGGTAACCAAAGGAAACTGACCAACTACTGACCAACTCATCCAAAGAAGAAACTGAGAAACATAGAAAACTTCAAACATATTTTTAGTGACACAGGATTGCCAAGGACCCAAGATGCTCCTGCATCACTTTCTCATAACCATTCATGATAGGGTTTCAATCTAGAGGATTAGATCTTGGTATTAGACATTCAATAAAACACATATTCTATTACATTTTTCTATTTGTGGAGGTGGAGATCACTAAAATGTGGGTTTCACTAAGGAAAACCCTATATAGCCACCCCAAAACACCTTTTTTAGATATCTACAGTTGATGTTTTGAGAATTGCAGAGCGGATCTGAGTACCCTTTTTGTCAAACTTTCAGGACTCATGAACAAAAAAAATTTCAAAGTTGTTTCAGGTCAAGGTTGACCTTTAGTGGTGAGTAAGATTGTGCCCTAGGGTAAGATTGTACCCCACTATTTGGGTCAAGGTCAACCTCCCTCAGAATTGAAAAAGTTTTTTGGGTTTTCTCCGTTGTAGTTTTTTGGTTCCAGATCTGCTTGCAAAATTTCCCAAAATTGTACACATGCATCAGAAAATAGGTATTTCCAGATTAATTTCATTATGAGGTATGTACCTTATCTTATCTAATTTCAAGCATATCCATATTTACATTACTTGTTAATTCAATTCAAATTACATATGTTGAGGGGAATGTTAGATGCATTGTTAAACTCTATTTTACCCCTATTCATTTTGGTGAACCCCTTTACGACAACTCTTTCTTTTTGATGTTAGATTTGCCTTTTATGTTAGATCTTTCATGCTTATAAAATTAGATCTCTTGCATTTATATTTCAAAAATACAAAAAAATTGCAAAATTTCTTTAAAAAAAAAAAAAAAACATTTACATTTTCATGCTTTTAGTATTTCTTTGTGTTCAATATGTATGATTCATATTTTGAATACTTTGATGAGGCTTTTATTGAAAAAGAGGATAGATTCTCTAATGAGGTACATGGTAGTGAGGATGAAAATTGTCTGAATAAGATCTCCATTGATCCTATTCCTATTTCACTCTCCTCCACAACCTCTCCAATTAGCCTTTACCATAAGGTGTGTGCATGGTTACCTTCATGTTCCACTATTTGCAACATTGATACTAAAATGATATATCCTACACCTTTGATGATATTAAAAGGATTTCCTTGCATAACAATTAAGGGTAAACCTAGAGATCCTTTACATTTCTTTGATAACACTGATTCCATTTCACATGCTTATTGCACACGAAATAACCCTTAGCCTACTGTTCTAGTTTCTTTACCGCCCTCTCAACCTATGCTTCCTCAAGCTCCTAGGTTTCCTTCTACCTTTAAGGAGTATAACTTAGTTGAGAAATTTCATGCTACTCCTACTAAGATATCTTTATGGGAATTACTTCAACTTCCCTAACATATCATGAGGCATTGAAAAAAGCTTTATCCACTCTTCTTGCTTTGCCTCCTAATCAAGAGAACATTCATTCTATTTTAGATTGCATGCATACTATGCCTTCTATACCTCCTATTATGTTTTCCAATAAAGATTTACCTTCTCTTGAGGTGCAGAATCAATATGATGCTCTTATGGTTGATGTTTCTATTAATCAGAGTATCATTTAAAGAATGTTAATTGATAACAAATCTGGGCTTAATGTTTGTGGTATGGATATGCTTAACACAATTAAGGCTGATCTCACAACTGTTCAACCTGATAATGTCCCTATATGAGGATTTGATAATATTGCAAAAAGAACTTTGGGTATTATTACCTTACCTATTAAAGCTAGTCCAATTATTCTAAATAAACCTATTCATGTTATGCCTAGACCTCTCAATAATAACCTTCTTTCAAGAATACCATGGTTACATACTATGCATGCAGTCCCTTCTACTCTTCATCGCAAGGTTAGGTTCATTTATAACAACTTAATGTATACATTACGTGTAGATGATGTGCCAAATCCTTGCCTAAAATGTAGAATATGCTAAAATATCTGAGCCTCTTAAACCAAACAAAGAGATTAAAAAATAACCTAAGATACAACAATTGGAAGCTCCATCTTCTTTGACTGACGATGATTGGCGGACATTAGATTTTAATCCTACTTTCATTGGAGAATAAAAGGTCTCTAATTTGGAATTCATGAAGCACCAAAGTGAATTTGAGAAACAAGTTTTTCTCCTTCCCCACTTTCTAAGGAACTAAAAAGTAATTTTGTTGCTGCCTCGATCAAAGAAATGATTGAAACAATAAAACCTGTTTGTTATGATATTAATTATGACATATGCCACTCCTTGGAATCCATCTGATATGGTTGATTAATATGGTTCTGGTTATCATTTTATTAAGAAATCAAGATTTTATGGGAAAGGATGTGGTAAATATGAGCAAGGTATACAAGTACCTTTGGATAATGAAATTTATGATCATACATATGGATTAAGATTTAATCCTTATAGACAATGATCAACTTTTCCTCCTAATATTAATCACATATGTGGTGGACAATTGAAATTGGTTAGCCCACTCCCCATTGACATTAATCAAAGATCTACTTTAGATATTTTTCTTGAAGATGAAGCCGTAATAGATTTTTTAGGGGTTTATGAGGATTTACCTAAGTTTCATCACAAATGATGAAAGCCTTATTGTTTAAGTACCAATGCTTATTTTTGAGAACATGATAAATAGGATATTTTCCCTTTACCAATGGATCCTCTAATACGAAGTAATTTGTTAATAAATAAGACTATTGATATTGAAATGGATGAGAACAACCCTAGAAAGATGATAAAGAATGGGAAATGTTTGAATCAGGATAAACGTGATTAGTTGGTTTCCCTTTTACTTGAATTTAAGGACATTTTTTCTTGGACATATTCAGATATGATGGGTATAGATTCTAATATTGTTACTCATAGTATTGTTTTAAAGCCAAATATGAAACCTATGAAGTAGAAAATTTGAAAGACGAATCCACGAATTGCTTTATTAGTTAAAACTAAAATTGAAAAGTTTTTGGATTCTGGATTTATCTATTATATTGATTACTCAGATTGGATTTCAAACATTGTGCATGTTTCAAAAGGAGAAAATAAGATAAGGATGTGTACTGACTTCAAAGACTTAAACAAGGCATCCTTAAAGGATGATTTCCCATTACCTAATATTGATATGATTGTGGATTCAGTAGCGGGTCATGCTTTGTTATCTTTTATGGATGGTTTTTCTGGATATAATCAAATCTTTATTCCTCCTGAAGATCAATTTAAGACCGATTTATAACACCTTAGGGATCATTTTGTTGGGTCATGATTCCTTTTGGATTAAAGAATGCCAGAGCAACTTATCAATGAGAAATGACTTTGATTTTTCATTATTACATTCATAAGAATCTTGAAGATTATGTGGATGATATCTTAGCAAAATCTATACAAAGAGAAGATCATGTTACTATTTTATGACAAATATTTGAAAGGATTAGAAGTTACAACATGAGATTGAATCCTAAGAAATGTGTCTTTGGAGTTGATTCTGGTAAATTATTAGGATTTATAATCTCTAAGTGAGGCATAGAAGTAGATACTGAAAAGATTGAAGCTATTGTTAATATTCTCCTCTGAAGAATGTTTCTCAGTTACAGAGTTTACAAGGAAAAATACAAGCTATTCATCTCTTTATTTCTAATTTAGCTGATAGAACTATTCCTTTTACTTCCTTTCTTAGAAAGGATACCACTTTCTCTTGGAATGATGAATGTAAAGAAAGTTTGAGAAATTTAAGGAGTACCTTGTAAATCCTCCTATCTTGCAACCGACTAAATTTGATAAACCATTTCATTTGTATAATTCAACAACTCCAAAGGCCGTGAGTGCATTGTTCGCTCAAAATGATAATAACAATAAGGAAAGACCCATGTATTACATTAGTCAGACTTTACTTGATTATGAAAGAAGATACATAGATTTAGAAAGACAATGTTTAGCTATAGTTTGTGCATGCCATAAACTCAGACATTATCTTATAAATGCTAAAGTCGATATGATTGTTAAATCTGATCCTTTGAAACATCTTTTCTCACAAACTGATCTCTCTGGCCATTTGTTAAAGTGGGTGATGTTACTTACAAAATTTGATCTTAATTTCATTTCTCAAAAATTTATTAAGGAACAAGCATTAACAGATTATTTAGTTGAAGCTCCTTGTCCTCATTCTGATACATGTTCTACTGCAATAGAATTCCCTAATGATAATAGTCTAGCTATTCAACAGGATGATATTTGGGAATTATATTTTTATGGGTCTAAATGTAAGATAGGTTCTGGTGTTGCCGTTATCTTGATTCCTCCTATGAAAAAGCCAATCCCTTTATCATACAAATTAACATTTCCTTTTACTAATAACATTACAGAGTATGAAGCTTTTATAGTTGGCCTACGAGCAGCTTCATCCCTTAACATCAAACACTTGCAAATATATGCAGATTCACAATTGATTGTTAAACAAATTAAAGGAGGTTATCAAACTAAGAATGATAAAATGACACAATATATAGATTTAGCTCTTGATGTGCTTTTTCAATTCTCTTCTTATATGATTCAAAATTTACCTAGGAAAGATAACTGACATGCAGACGCCATGGAAAGCATAGCTTCCTTGGTATGCCTTGAGAATAATGCTGAAAATTTTCAATTTACTATACAAACTCTTAAAAACCTTGCAATTTCTAAAAATATTACCTTTGATTGTTTCAATTTGCATTCAGATGAATGGTATTCTCATATTTTTCACTTTTTTAAAGATGGTACTTTTCCTGAATCAACAACAAGAAACATGCATAATCGTATTAGGAAGCTTGCAGCACATTACATCATTTTAGGAGATATGCTTTACAAATGCTCTTATGAAGGATTACTAATATGATGTCTCAATAGAACTAAAATCATGGTAGCTTTGGCAGAAGCTCATTTTGGTTCTTGTGGAGGACATTTTGGTGGAAAATCTCTAGTTAATAAATTTCTTAGAATGGGATATTATTGGTAAACAATGGAGCAAGATTCTTTCATGTTTGTTAATAAATGTCCTCAATGTCAACAACATAATAATTTGATTCATGCTCCTTCTTGTGAGATTCATAATCAAGTTTCTCCATGGCCTTTTAGTATTTGGGGTTTTGACCTTATTGGAAAAATCTCACCAGCTTCTTCTCAAGGACATGCTTACATCCCGACTACTACAAATTACTTCACAAAGTGGGTCAAAGTTGTCCCCCTTTGTTCAATGACTGCAAATGTTTTTGTGAATTCATCCTTAACAATATCATAACACAATTTGGTATTCCTTCAATAATAGTTTCAGATAATGGTACCTCTTTTAAAAAAAAAGAAGTCACAAAATTCTTGGAGAAATATCGAATTCAACATATATTTTCAACTCCTTATTATCCTCAATCTAATGGTCAAGCTGAAGCATTAAATAAAATCATTAAATTTTTTTTGAGAAAAATAGTTAATAAGCATGTGAAAGATTGGCATACTCAATTGACTATGCTTTATGGGCTTATAGGACTAGTGTTCGTACTGCCACAGGTACTTCTCCTTACAATCTTGTCTATAGTACTAATGCTATTATGCCTTTGGAATTAGAAATATCCTCTTTGTTGGAAACTGCAATTGAAGAAATTATTGTATTGTCATTGATGTCAAACCTTAACTAGTAAAACTATTGCTATTTAAGAAAGTACTATATCTATTTGATTCTTGTGAAGGGGATAGGCAAGGTTGGTAACAATAGCACCTAAGGAAAGGTTGAGTTATCTTGATACTTCAATGAATAGTTGACTATGTGGCACAATGATAAGATAATGTATTGTTTATCTAAGTAAGAATGAAGACTAAACTAGTAGGCTTAATCGAGCAAAAGTGAAGAAATCTAGTTTAAGCCAAGTGATATTAGTGTTAACTGAGCTAGTATATGCCGAGTAAATTCAGTGTTGACCGAACATCATTTAATTGCTGAGGAAGATAGTATTAGCCAAGGGAATAGTTTTTGAGGTGACTGAGCTTTCTAATGAAGACCAAGGAGTTGAACATTATATTGACCGAGTGTTAGTAATTTACATTTGAGGAAGAATTCATATTTCTAGCCGACATAGTTGAATTCTTGGATTATGTAAAATGTGTTAACTTTATTTATTGATTGTACAAAAGCATTTAATGCACTATAAAACATTTTATTGTAAATCTATTAAGAGATTTGAGATATTTCTAGAAGCATAGATGAAGAACATAAAGTTAGAAGGATTCGATGAATCTTACCTAACCCTAAGATCTACGAAGGAGATCAAGCGGAAAAAGATGTATTGACCTAATTGAGGAAGTATTAAGGAAACCTAAGCATGAGGAGAGGATGATGGAAGTATTGTTGATGTTATTGACTGTATAAGTAGAAAAGGCTGAAGGAGAAGTGTTGTGATTACTTGACAATATTTTTGAGCAAATTAGTGATGGAGATGGTAAAGGTTCATAGTTAGTAAGCCAGCATATGTGTACGGAATTGGATCTGATATTTGCAAAGTGAGTTGTATGTTTTTCAGATCAATACTATTGTTACTTTCTAACCATTGTATCAGTCAAAATCCTTTTAACAGAGGTTGACCTAATAGTCATTTGTATAAATCCTTTGAACAAGGTTGCATTCTAATGGGATGTATGTAAGTCCTTTAACAAGGCACACTTTTAATAGAGTGGTTTAAATCATTTAACCGGGTCACACTTAACAGTGTGTTTGTAACCTTTGATAGGGTTGGCTTTTCACAGAGCTCACTTCAGAAGAGTGAAAATAATAGTAACATGTTACAAAGTGGTTTTTTCCAAATTGGGTTTCCACTATAAATCCTTGTGTTAATACTTGTGTGAATGTTTTGGTTTAAACTTTTTTGTGTTTTACAAGTTAGATACTATTGGATAAGTAAATTGCATTGTTATATGTTTCTGTTATGCAATTAGTAATGACCAAGTAGCTATTGGTTATTGGATTTGATTAGTTGAAGAGTTTTAAAGTGTGTTTTATACATCTGGACCTGAGAACAACTGATTCACCCCCCCCCCCCCCCCCTCTCTATTGTTCTAAATCATATTAACACTCTTTATGTGTTTCATTTCATGGGATAATTGACAAGGATACTTTTCATAAAAAATGCTTACAAGAGCTAGAAATGTTGGATGAACAACAAATACATGCGTTAGAACATATTGAATAGGATGAAATCATGTTCACCCTAAAATGTATGGGGGAAATATGAGATCTACTTCTAAATCCAAATTCCCAAAGGAGATCCAAATTGATCAATGAAAAGGTTAATACATAATCGAATCAATCTATAGAGAATATGAAAGAGGAAGAAAACCTTATATTTCCATATGGATAGAGGAGTCATGTTTTGAAATTTGAAATAATTGAAAGGGAAGTACTAACCTCAAAATAGGTCAAATCTGAAAAATGTTGATTTCTAATGTCTGTGTAGTTTCGGGCAAGTCTGCAACCTGTTTCGGACTGGAAATGTTGAGACGGAGAGAACCCAAAAAACTTTTATCTTTCTGACAGTAGGTAGTTTTTGACCTCGATAAAAGGTTAAAGGCTACATTAATATTCTAAAGGTCAACTTTGACTTTGTTTGCAAATCTCAAAAGTTCACCGAAAAGGGTATCCGAATCCAAGTTCAGATCTGCAATTTCACACCTGTACCTGCAAGAAAAAGAGGGTTTTTTTTTTTTTTTTGAGGGATTTGCCTTGGTCAAACCCCATTTTGGAATCAACCTTAATATTGAAATTGAAATGATAATGCTAGCAAGTAGTAGAAGATCTAACAATGAAGCTATGTAATTTGATAGATATGCAATTGTATTTCAAATGTAAACAAGTATATTGATATGAAAGCTTGAACATAACAATGGAAAATGTAAATCAAAAATATGAAAGTAAATGAAAAACCTCCATGTTTGTATGCTTGGAATCTACCTTGATAGAAGAATGAATGGATCTTGGAAGATGAACAAAGGATCTTGAAGGAAGATCACACCACTATGATGGCTAGATCTAGGGTTTGAATGATGAATCTTGCATGTTTGAACCAAATCCCTTCGAAAGCTTGAATGCTTGAATCCTTGATCTTCAATGAAGAAGAGGACTTGAATGCTTGAATGGATGCTTTCTTGAGAACTTGGGTGCTTGATGGCCAAACTTGATTGAGAGATATGAAAAATGGATGATCAAAATGAGAGAGGAAGGCCTCATTTTATAGTGAACTAGGGCACAATCTTCGAGAGGGGCCACCTTGGAGAATTAAATCCAAATTAGGTCTTAACCTTTAGAAATATACCTAGATTAAATGCAATCAAGGATTTACCATCCTAAAACCCGAAATGGCTAGGCCAAAGGCGGGAAAACAAATATTTCCTTAACTCGACATCTAAAAATCATGGGAATCTAAAATTTTAAACTTGGGTCAACGATGAGGTAGACCCTTCCCTAGGTCAGAGTTGAGGTTGAATTTGACCCTCAATGTCAAGTTTGACCTTGAGGTCAGAAACCTCGGCACCTAAGTCCATAATGCTAGGAAATGGAGAAATAAAGTAAAATCAGGTGCAAAGAGAAGCAGAATGGGGAGAGAAAGCTAGATTCAAGAAAAGACCTAATCAAAGTGGTTGACATGACCCCAAACTACTTACTTAGAGGGCTAAATGCTCTTAACATGGAATTTATTCCATTGAAAGATGATACATTAAGCCCCCACTTTAGCAAGATTATGGACTCAATGCAAACTCTTGGTAAAGGAGAAGGAAAAAGAGATCCCAGAAGATTCAAAATGAGATAGGATAACACTTAGCTAAGGATACAAGCCCCCAGGCTAAGGATTCTAACTCAACATATTTTCATGAGGGTGTGAAAAGAAAAAGGAAAAATACACAAAAGAGGGGTTAGTACTAAAACAAACCCAAATCATCTAGCACAAGAAACCTTGCTAAGAAACATTTCTCATACTAATATCATATTTGAAAAACTATCATAAGAGCATAAATGATTACATAAGAAAGATAAGAGAAACACTATAAATAACATAGCTTCATGATCTAGTCCTACTAGCATGAAAGGGAAAAGAGAGGAAGGGAAAAGAGTGATTACCTAGCCTAGTAAGATGCCCACCTTACCATGAATCACCTTGGAGGGAGAGCCTAACAGGTTCACCCATAAACTATGCTTGTAATGCATCTTCTGATGGCTTCTAGAATACCCATAGATCCACCTTCCTATTTCACTATGAATAGGAAATGCATGTCTCCTCAGGATTTAGCAACTTATGTGCGTTACCTTCAAAAGATTTAGCATATAAATGCATGTCTTTTTAGGATTTAGAAACTTATGTGCATTACCTTCCAAGATTTAGCATGTTGAAAAATTTGAAAAATATTTCTCCTCAGGATTTAGAAACTTATGTGCATTACCATTGGAATATTTATCATATAAATGCGCATCTCTTTAAGATTTAGCAACTTATGTGCATTACCTTCTAAGATTTAGGATGTAAAAATAAAAAACTATAGTACAAGGGAGACCCTATATATGCCCCCGTCCTTATTGTGGTAGTCTACTAGATAGGATAAGGAAGAGGAAGAGCATACCTAATTCACAATGCAAGGAGATATCCTATTTAAAATAATGTATACCATACTCTTAGCGAGAGATATTGACCCCAACATCCAAGAGTATAGGTAATCGTGAAAAGAATATATCACTCATGGAAAATGGATCCTCAAAGAAAGAGATCTTATCAACAAGACTCCCACAAAAGAGGAGTGCTTTAGATAAAATATCATGTTTCAAAAGTTCAGGAGAAAAGATTCAATCATCAACCCCCCTACAAAGAAGAGGAATAGGAATCTTTGGAATGAGGAAAATAACTCTAACACCAAAGCAAGGGTGAGAGTTTATAAAGAACATAATTTGCAACATAGAGAAGAAATGACAACCTAGAACAACAACTTCTCATATAAGAAAATTTTCCATAGTCAAAAAATCTATCAATATGATGAAATAATAGTGCAATATAAACAAATACAACTAAGCTAAGGAAAGCATTTCCCTAGACAAAAAGAAAGAAGGAGGTACCTTGATGCAGAGGGATTGGTTCCTAGTCTTCTCTCCAAGGTTCCTAACCTTTCCTAATCATCCAATGATTAGCTTAGAGTGTATTCTTCACTAGGTTGGATCTCCTAGATCCTCCTCCAACTTCTCCTCCAAGGTATAGTTGGTTTTTAGAAGTTACATTTCTACCAAGACCTATTTAGGCCTTCAATCCACTAGATTCCTTCACTAGAACTACCCCTTTAGAACCACAAACCTTTGCCTAGGATCTCCCCACACTTAAATATATCTTCCAAATAGTTTCATAACCCCTTTATAACATTTAGAACTCACCCATACACTTTTGGATTCTTTACCAAGTCTTTAGACTTCAATTCCACTAGGAGGCCTAATTGGCTCTAATCCTATTAGGCCTATTTTCACAGTTTTTGGTCTCTAACTTCTAAAATTCCCAAAAAACCTCATAGAAGACCTTTAAAATCCTCAAGTTATCTATCACCCCCTTCCAAATCCTAAGTTTAGAATTTTGGATGCACCCACAACCCTATGAACTTGCAAGCCCTAGATTTTAGCCTATTAATTAGGCCTCTAGACCAGTTTGCACAAAAGTCCTTCAAATTGATCCTCAAACTTCCAAAATCACCCCAAAACCTCTTGAAAAATTTAGGATACTCTTAGAGCTTTCCAAAAATGCATCTAAGATCCCTTCCCAAATTCATGGGTGCACATGCAATTCACTTCTATTCCCTGTCCTGGCTCACCTGTCTTCAGCAGTCAGCCATAGGGCTTCGACTTAGATCTTTAAGCCTTGGTGAAAAAACATAAATGAAACCAAAATTTAAAAATTAAAACTCTAACCTAACATCCCCCATATTTTTAGACATTTCCACTAGTGGATGTTTAGGTTAGAGCTCTTCCAAGCATGGTGTCTCTGTAAATGAGTTTCACAGACCAGTGGCTTGGAAAGCTTGACAAATCACCACTAACTAATCTAAACTCAAATGAATCAATGTAGAAATAATTATAAACAATAGCATTAGCCTCCATGGATTTGGATCCCTTCAGCCAATCTGTATAGGTTGTACAACACATAATGAAACCCTGCAAACAAGATACAGTCAACACACAACATCCGTATAGAAGATCTAAATTATGAAATTTAACTCAAAGATTCATTAAACTTCAAAGTATTCTATCCTCATGCTCATATATCAATAATGAGTGGTTATAACCAACATAATCACCATTTGAGGAACTTTTCAAAAAGTTGCAAAAGTTGCTCAAGCAACTTTGCAAAGTTGTTTAGCAACTTTTTGCCCAAGGTCTCATTTGACCTATTAGACCTTCCCAAAGCTTATGAATGACTCCTAAGTCCTAAATCAACTCATTCAAGGACCTAAGACCTTATTTACACCATTTTCATATAACTCTAACACCTAGAGACTTCTTAGGCCATTTAGACCACTAATCTTCCATGAGCTCATTTGGCTCTTACATCAAAAGAAAGGATCCAGCCTATGGATCTTTATTCCAAACTCCTAATCAAAACCTCAAAAACCCTTAAGACCTCTAAAAATTTAAAAACTCAAACATGGTGGGACTCAAACATGGTGGGAGGTGCCCTACACCATACTCCCCTGGGACAAAGAACTCAAGTCCCTTGAGTTAGGAGGTTGTCAATGGTAACTCCATGCTGCTTGATATCCAGCTCTATCATCCAAATTGCTTCAGCATCTTGTAACCCCTTCCATTTAACATGGTACTCCTTGTATGTGCCCTTCCTGGTCTTCTTGATGACTTTATTATCCAATATACTCTCCAATTTCAAGGGAAGTGGGGTTGGTAAATCCTTAACCCAATCAACATCTTCCAAATCTAGAATTGTAGATGGACCTGTATCTACAACTGATCCTTTGTAAGGATAGAGATCATGCACATTGAAGATGGGTGAGATGCCCAAATTAGGTGGCAACTCCACTTCATAGGCATTATTACCATACTTATGCAAGATCTTTAGAGGTCCTATCTTCTTCATCAGTAGCTTGCTAGGCTATCCTTTAGGAAATCTCTCCTTCCTAAGATAGGCAAGGACTAGATCCCAAACCTTGAATTGCAAATCTGTCCTAGTTTGATCTTCCTTGGCCTTGTACTTCTCCCCCTACTTTTGTAGAGTCTTCTTGACCTACTCATGCAACTCCTTCATTTTCTCTACAAATGTCTCTCCTTGAGCACTCCTTCTATCCTACAAATGTAGATCCCTTAACTTCAAGATTCCCCTAGGATGAGTCCCATAGACTATCTCAAAGGGGCTCATACTGGTACTCCTATTGATGGAGTTATTGTAGGAGAATTCAGCTTGCCCAATAATGTGATCCCATGACTGTCCATGTTACTTTGTCAAACACCTCAAAAAATTACCAAGTGACCTGTTCACTACCTCTGTTTGACCATCAAATTGAGGATGGTAGGTTGAGGAGAAGGACAAATTGGTACCTAGCATCTTCCATAGTATCCTCCAAAAGTGACCCACAAACTTTGTATCCCTGTCACTAACAATATTCAAAGGTAAACCATGGATTATAACAATGTCCCTAAAGAATAGTCCTGCAATTTGTGATGCATCATTGGTTTTCTTCCATGGTATGAAGTGTGCCATCTTGCTAAAATGGTCAACTATGAAAAATACACTATCATGACCTCTAGATGTCTTTGGAAACCCCAAGACAAAGTCCATACTCAAACACTCCCAAGGCCTTTGAGGTATGGATAAAGGTTGATATAATCCACTATTGTTGCTCTGTCCTTTAGCCCTCTAACAGACTTGAAATTTCTTAACAAATATTCTTATATCTAATTGCATCTTAGGCCAATAATAGTGTCTATTAACCTACTCCAATTTTTTGTCCACTCCAAAGTGTCCTCCCAAACTTCCTTGATGCTTCTCCTTCACAATGTTCTCCCTCATTGAGCATTGAGGGATACATAACAGATGACCTTTGAACAATAGGCCTTCTTGCAGTAGAAACTCACTCAAATCTACTTTGAATTCTTGCATAAACTTGACACATGCTTCATAAGCATCCTTGAAGTCTTTGTCCTCCTTATAGAGACCCTGCAAATCTACCATGCTTACACTTTGTAATTGTATTTGCTAAATAGTCAACACTCTTAATCTACTAAGAGCATCAACAACCTTATTACTCACCCCTTTCTTATGCTTGATCACAAAATTAAAATCTTGCAAAGACTCAACCCATTTAAGGTGTCTTTGATTCAACTTGTCTTTCCCATTCAGGAAGCTAAGGGCATGATTGTCTGTATAAACCACAAACTCTTTTGGTAGGAGATAATGTCTCCACTTTTTGAGTTCTTGCACCATAGCATACAACTCCAAATCATAGGTGGAGTACTTTTACTTGGCTTCATTAAACTTCTTAGAGAAGAATGCCACAGGGTGTCCTTCTTAACTTAGCACTGCTCTAATAGCTAGCTTTCTAGCATCACACTAAACCACAAATAATTGATTGAAATCAGGGAACCTCAAAGTAGGTAACTCTACAATCCTTTTCTTCAACATTTCAAATCCTTTGTTGGCTACCTCAATCCATTTGAATTGGAATTTTATTCCACCTTTAATGGTGTTGAGGATAGGTGCACACACATGACTGAAATTCCTTTTAAACTTCCTATAATAGGATGCTAAACCATGAAAACTTCTAACATGACCTATGGAATTAGGTGTAGGCCAATCCAAGATTGCCTTAAATTTATCAGGATCCATCTTCATGCAGCCATTAGAAACCACAAAACTAAGGTACACTAATTCAGTTTTCAAGAACTCACACTTATCTTGATTGATCATTAACTTCTCCTTATGCAGCCTCTTCAAGACCTACTCCAAATGCTCCATGTTCTCCTCCCTAGACTTGCTAAAAATCAATATATCATCAAGATAAACTATAACAAATTTACCTATGAAATCTACCAACACTTCATTCATGAGTCTCATGAATGTACTAGGAACATTGGTGAGACCGAATGGCATCACAAGCCATTCATACAACCCTTCATTTGTCTTGAAGGTTGTCTTCCATTCATCACTAGGCCTCACTTTGATTTGATGGTAGCCTGATTTCAAGTCCACCTTAGAGAAGTACCATGAACCTCCCAAATTGTCTAACAAGTCTTCAATCCTTGGCATTGGAAATATATACCTTATGGTGATCTTGTTGATGGCCCTTGAATCAGTGCACATCCTCCATGTACCCCCTTTCTTTGGTGCTATAATAGTAGGTACAACACAAGGGCTTAAACTCTTCCTTATCAACCTCTTGTCCAACAAATCTTGAATTTTCTTGGCTATCTCTGCATTTTGGCTAGGTGTCATCTTATATGCTACTTTGTATGGTAATTTTTCTCTAAGAATAAGGTCTATTTGGTGACTTATCTCTCTCATGGGTGGCAATGCACTTGGCAACCCATTTTCCACTATGTCATGGTACTTATCCAACCATTTTTGCACCTCCAAAGGTATGTTTTCCTTCTCTTTAACCTCCTCTTTTGGATTTACTACCACTGCACAACAAATCTCTTTCTCCAATTTCATTACCTCTAGGAACTCCTTCCCACTTAATAACATAGCACTAGCTCCCTCTTGCTTCTCATCACTAACTTCTTGCAATGGATCCATTTGGAATTTCTTACCTAACTTGGTGATTAGATAGCTATTCTTCTCTCCATCATGTGTGGCTTTCACATCAAATTTCCATGGACATCCTAGTAGTAGGTGACATGCATCCATAGGAAAAATTTCACATAGGACCTTGTCCTTATATTCACCAATCTCAAATTCTACCAAGGTTTGTTCATCAACCACTACCTATTGTCCCTTGTTCAACCATGAGACTTTATAAGGTGTGGATTGAGGGATTCTTCTTAATTTTAGTTTGTCAACAATGTTCTTAGTGGATCCAGAGTCCACTATCACCTTGCATATCTTTCCATGTGATTTACAAATTATCTTGAACAAGATTTTCCTTTGTGGTGGTCTATGGAACTAGGAACATTCAGCAAAGTCCTCCTCAACATCAAATTTTCTCCATCCACTACTGGCCCTACCTTGGAGATAGGAGAAGTGACACTTTGTGTGTCATCCTCATGCACCAACTGATTTCTTCTCTCGCCCATTGAAGATGAAGAGTTTTTAGTAGGACACCTACCCATGGTGTGTCCTAGTTGATTACAATTGTAGTACCTACTAGTGAAGACTGAATTAGCCCTATCTTGTGACTGAAATCTTCCTCTAGGAGGCCCTCTTCCTTTGTATCCTCCTCTTTGAAAAGACCCTCTAAACTAACTGCCATCACTGTTATCATTGGACTGACTTTCTTCTTGTCTATTGGGACTCTGTCCCCTTCCATAGTTGTTCCTACCTTTGAAACCTCTGTTATTGTTTCCACCTCTTCCTTTTTTTTGGAAGTAATTCCTCCTTCTAGCCTTATCCTCTACCCTCAAAGCTAGCTAAAAACACTTATGCATACTTTCAGGTGCCAACATGCTAATCTCATCTTGTATCCCTTGCCTTAAACCATTAAGGTACCTTGCCACTTTCTCCATTTCATCTTCCTATCTTATAGCCCTTAGGCCTAGCTTATGGAACTCTTCATTATAGGAACCTTTGATACATCTAAATTTCATAATCAATAGGCAAGAATTGAGCCTTCAACCTGATTTTTATTCTTTCCTATGAAACTATCTTTTTCTTTCCATTGGCTATTCTGACATCCTGCATCATGTTCCACCACACCAATATAGATCCTTTAAGTCTTGCTTTGGCATAACTAACCTTCTTTTCCTCTTCCACTTCCTTGTAATCAAATTGGTTATCAATGGCTTCTAACCAATCCAACAATTCCTCACCATTCAAACTGCCATTGTAATAGGGTATGTGTTCCATGCTATCTTTGGTCATGGACTTGAATGCATCCAAGAACACATTTTCCTTGTCATCTACTATCTCTTTTCCCTTGCTAGATGTCTCCCCTATTTGAATTTCATTCTCATCTTCACTCTCATCACCCCATTCAGTGACTCTCTTTCCCTTTGTCTCTGTCAAATTGGATTTTTCCAATAGCTCTTGGACCAAGTCCACTATGGCCCCCCTAATCATTTTTTTAGGAGGCATGTTTTCAACCTCTTGACTCTTTTCTTTGTTAGACATACACAAACTTCAAGAATATCCCATTTTGATACCACTTTGATGTAGAGGGATTGGTCCCTAGTCTTCTCTCAAAGGTTCCTAACCTTTCCTAATAATCCAATGATTATTTTAGAGTGTATTATTCACTAGTTTTAATCTCCTAGATCCTCCTCCAACTTCTTCTCCAAGGTATAGTTGGCTTTTAGAAGTTACACTTCTTCCAAGATCTATTTAGGCCTTCAATCCACTAGATTCCTTCACTACAAATACCCCTTTAGAACCACAAACCTCTACCTAGGATCTCTCCACACTTCAAACTATCTTCCAACTAGTTTCATAACCCCTTTATAACATTTAGAACCCACCCATACACTTCTAGATTCTTTACCAAGTCTTTAGACTTCAATTCCACTAGGAGGCCTAATTGGCTCTAATCCTATTAGGCCTATTTTCACTATTTTTGGTATCTAACTTCTAAAATTCCCAAAAAACCTCATAAAATACCTTTAAAATATTCAAGTTATCTATCACCCCCTTCTAAATCCTAATTTTAGAATTTTGGATGCACCCACAACCCTATGAACTTGCAAGCCCTAGATTTTAGCCTATTAATTAGGCCTCTAGACCAGTTTGCACAAAATTCCTTCAAATTGATCGTCAAACTTCCAAACTCACTCCAAAACCTCTTGAAACCTTTAGGAGACTCTTAGAGCTTTCCAACAATGCATCTAAGATCCCTTTCCAAATTCATGGGTTCATGTGCAATTTACTTCTATTCCCTGTCCTAGCTCACATGTCTTCAGTAGTCAGCCATAGGGCTTCCACTTATGTCTTAAAGCCTTGGTGACACAACATAAATGAAACCAAATTTACAAATTAAAACTCTAACCTAACATCCCCCATAGTTTTAGACATTTCCACTAGTGGATGTTTAGGTTAGAGCTCTTCCAAGCATGGTGGCTCTATAAATGAGTTTCACAGACAAGTGGCTTGGAAAGATTACCAAATCACCACTAACTAAAATAAACTAAAATGAATCAATGCAAAAAGAAGTCTAGACACCAAGCTAAGCCTCCATGGATTTGGATCCCTTCAGCCAATCTATACAGGCCGTACAAAACATAATGAAACCCTGCAAACAAGACACGGTCAACACATAGCATCCGTACAGAAGATCTAAATTATGAAATTTAACTCAAAGCTTCATTAACCTTGAAAATATTCCATCCTCATCCTCATATATCGAGCATGAGTGGTTATAACCACCATAACCACCATTTGAGCAACTTTTTTCCCAAGGTCTCATTTGACCTATTAGACCTTCCCAAAGCTTAGGAATGACTCCTAAGTCCTAAATCAACTCACTCAAGGACCTAAGACCTTATTTAGGCCATTTCCATGTAACTCTAACACCTAGAGACTTCTTAGGCCGTTTAGACCACTAATCTTCCATGAGCTCATTTGGCTCTTACATCAAAAGAAAGGATCCAACCCATGGATCTTTATTCCAAAATCCTAATAAAACCCTCACAAACCCCTAAGAACTCTAAACATTTCAAAACTCAAACATGGTGGGAGGTACCCTACACCATACCTTTCCCCCTAGGGATAGATACAAGGGGTATCTTTGTAAAATAAATTTCTTATGAAAGATATCTTGAATAAGCATAATGCAAAACCATAGAAAAATAGGAGAGCAAGAATACCAATTAAGCTTAAGATATAATATATGCTAAAATCCTAATGGATCCTAGGAGACTAGATTTAGATACACCTCTTTCCCCCCAATCATGAGACAAGAGGGGAAGAACATCTATATTATATCAGAAGGAGGAGAATCCCCTACATCAAAATTATGAAGGAATTGTAAAACTACACGAGAGTGAGATATAATTCCTAAAGTGGCTCTTTCTCTAACATATAACTTGAAATGTTTACAATCAGCAAGTAAATGTGTATTGCTATAATGAAAAGGGCATTTTTACTTGTATAAATCATCTATCGGCATAGGTTTAAAGATTTCTTTCTTGGAATTCATTAACTCAACATATACCTTCTTAGCCACTTCTTGATGAGTATTATGGTTATCTAAGATAGGTGTAGGGAGAAGAATATGAAGAGGAGGATGATGATTATCATCACCTACCTTGACTTGAGATTTTGAACAACCAATGCCATACATATCTGATTTAGGAGGTATATGAACTAGAAACCTAATACCATGCTCATTAACTCCAAGCCCTAAACCTTTATAACCTTGTTTAGTCATCATATTATATCCGGTAGTGTACATATTAGGTAAAGCTTCTACAAGAGGTGATTGTTTATCATGCTCATGAGTAAAGGTTGTATATGGTGGAATAATAGGTTTTGAAGAAGTTTCTTTACCCTTTCATTTAATATCACCATGAATTGGAGGAGAAGGTAAATCAAATAAATCTTGCACATCCACATCCTGAGCTATAGCTTGAATCCCATCATAAGTATGGGAAGAGCATGGATGAACAAATGGAGAATTAGGTATTAGATTAGGATTAGGAAGATTAGGATTAGGATATGGATTTACAGGATTAGGATTAAGATTGATAGGATTAGGATTAGGATTGATAAGATTAGGATTAGGATTGATAGGATTGGGATTAGGAAGATTAGGAGATGGTGTATCATCTACCAAATTGTTACTTAATCCAAAAGATTAATAAGGTTACCACATAAATTTTTAATGAAAATTTTGAATGTAGGAATACTAGTGTCGGTCAACTTCACAAACACATAGGCAAGAGCAAAGTGAAGGGTCATCAACATAATGAAATGAATGATATTCTCATAAACATCATAGGTATTGTAAAGAGATGCTAAAAGAAGGGTAATAAGGAACATGACCACACACCAAAGCATCTTAAAAATCTACATAATAAATGAAATGCAAGAAATGTTTTTGTATTTTATTGAATATAGAGATTTTTTTGTATAATTAAAAATGCAAGAGCATAAACTAAATCTAATCTTAAAAGGAAATCTAACACCAAAAAGAAAGAGAGTAAGTATGTTGGGTTCACCAAAATGAATAGGATGAAATTGGGTTCACCCTAAAATGTATGGGGAAAATATGAGATCTATTTCTAAATCCAAATTCCCAAAGGAGAGATCAAAATTGATCAACCAAAAGGTTAATACACAATCAAATCAATCTATAGAGAATATGAAAGAGGAAGAAAACCTTATATTTCCCTATGGATAGAGGAGTCATGTTTTGAAATCTGAAATAATTGAAAGGAAAGTACTAACCTCAAAATAGGGAAGATCTTGAAAATGTTGATTTTTTATGTCTGTGTGTAGTTTCGGGCAAGTCTACAACCTATTTCAGAGTGGAAATGCCGAGACAAAGAAAATCTAGAAAACTTTTATCTTTCTGACAACAGGTAGTCTTTGACCCCGATAAAAGGTCAAAGGCTACATTAATATTGTGAAGGTCAACTTAGAATTTGTTCACAGATCTCAGAAGTTCTCCAAAAAGGGTATCCAAATTCAAGTTCAGATCTGTAGTTCTGCACCTATACTTGTAAGAAAAAGAGGGTTTTTGTTGTTTGTTTGAGGGTTTTTCCTTGGGCAAACCCCAATTTGTAATCAACCTTAATATTGAAATTGAAATGAGAATGCTAGCAAGTAGTAGAAGAAGATCTAACAATGAAGCCATGTAATTCGATAGATATGCAATTGTATTTCAAATGTAAACAAGTATATTGATATGAAAGATTGAACATAACAATGAAAAATATAAATCAAAACCATGAAAGTAAATGCAAAACCTCCATGTTTGTATGCTTGGAATCCACCTTGATAAAAGAATGAATGGATCTTTGAAGATGAACAAAGGATCTTGAAGGAAGATCACACCACCATGATGGCTAGATCTAGGGTTTTAATGATGAATCTTGCATGTTTGAACCAAATCCCTTCAAAGGCTTGAATGCTTGAATCCTTGATCTTCAATGGAGAACTTGAATGGAGAAGAGGAATTGAATGCTTGAATGGATGCTTGCTTGAATTAATTCTTTCTTGAGAACTTGAGTGCTTGATGGCCAAACTTGATTGAGAGATATGAAAAATGGATGATCAAAATGAGAGAGGAAGGCGTCCTTTTATAGTGAACTAGGGCACAATCTTCTAGAGGGGCCACCTTGGAGAATTAAATCTCAATTAGATCCTAACCTTTAGAAACATACCTAGATTAAATGAAATCAAGGATTTACCATCCTGAAACCCAAAACGGATAGCCTGGAGGTGGGAAAACAAATATTTCCAAAACCTGACATCTGGAAATCATGGGAATCTAAAATTTGAAACCTAGGTCAAGGATGAGGTAGACCTCACCCTAGGTTAGAGTCAAGGTAAAATTTGACCTAGGTGAGAGTAAAGGTTGAATTTGACCCTCAAGGTCAACTTTGACCTTGAGGTTAGACACCTCAGGACCTCAGTCCATAATGCCAAGAAATGTAGAATTAAAGTAAAATTAGGTGCAGAGAGAAGAAGAAAGGGGGGAGAAATCTAGATTCAAGCAAAGACGTGATCAAAGTGCTTGACACGACCCCAAAGTACTTAGTCAAAGGGCTAAACACTCTTAACATGGAGGTACTTCCATTTTAATATGATACACATATAAAATTTTATCATAAGCTAATTGAATGAACATTTTCAGTTGGTGATTTAGTCCTATATGAGAATCAAAGAAATGTGAATGCTTTACCTAGCGAAAAAGGAAAGTTTAGCCCTAATTGGCTTGGACCTTTTGTTGTCATTGAAGACTTTGGTTCAGGTGCTTATAAACTTTTTGATATGGATGGTGTTTCTTTTAAGGAACCTATTAATATTATGCATCTCAAACATCATTATCCTTAATTTCCTTCTTTCTTTCCTTGTGCATTTATGTATTCCTTCTAAAGTTTGTTTTTGTGTGTGTGAAAATTGTACCTAGTTGTGGACACAACACTTCAGTAAAACATTACAGGTTAAGGTAATTGAAAAGCTAAGCTAACCAGGTGATTTAATACCTTCTAGTAGATGTGAGTATGTATTCTCAGATCACACCAAGATTAGTGACAATGCAACACCTAAACAAAGTGTTTAATGCAAAAGATGAATGTAGAATTTGAATGTAATTGATATAGATTTTTGGTATTTTCTATGCATTATAAGATGGAAACTGTTATGCAAATTGATCTAACAAAGATATGCTAAATGAATATGAAAGTTCAAAAGCAATGATGGAAATCTCACAATAGCCTTGATTTGCAAAAGATGGATTCTTCAAATGAAAATTCGCCAGAGTAATCGTGCAAGTTCGAGCACTTGAGCAGAGTCTAAGATTCAAGATTCGGGGGTCATTTGTGAAGAGCTGAACCTTGATTATATAGAAATATAGGGCCTTGAGGATGCATTGAGAGAAGCCATAAATCACTCTTGATAGACTCAGGTCGATTTCTGAGTTAAAAAGAATTAAGAATAGATCGACTCACAAAATCATGCAAAAGTGAGAAAGAACAACTTTTTAACTTGAATCAGAAGTTTAGATCAACTTGGAACTCAAAATAGATGTTGAGTTTCGAAAAGATAACAATTGGACTTGATTTTATGATTTGAAGTTTAACTGGTTCTTTCAAATTTGTGCATGGATAATTATGAATTAATAAATAAATAAAGTGATTTATCCTTAACTGATTTTTGACTTAAAATAACTAATTTGTGGGTTAATCAATTATTAAATCAAACTTTACTCAAAAACTATATTATTAAATATTGACAATTGGATTTAATTAATTAAATAAGAATTTAATCAATTATTCGAATGATTTTGATTTATTGTCAAAATTAAATAATACACTTTAGGAATAAATACAATTAAATTTAATTAAATGATTAAGTGGCAGAATTAAATCTAATTAATTAAATATTGAGAATATTCAATTAATCAAACTTTTAGGATAAATAGGATTTATTGCCAAATAATATTCAATTAAAGATAATTACAATAAATAGGAATATTCAAGGAATATTCCCCGATGCAGAATTTGGATAATCAATAAGGTTTGATAAGCTGATGTGTCGATGTGCCTTAGGTTAGGACTTTGATGTCGATTTCGTTCAATTTGATGATGTAGGAGGTTAATGAACATATAGCCCATTTTTGGGGTATTACATTTTGCCTTCTTTAATCATTGTGCAAAGCAGAGTGGTTCAAAGATTAGTCTATTTTTTATGTTGAAACTGATTTGAAAGATGAACCGATTCTGAGACAGAAAGTGATTGAAAGATTGGAGTAAGTTGATTCTGGTTCTGGTTGACCAAGAATTGTCATGTTGTTAACTATAGGAGTGACAAACTAGTGATTATGAAAAAGTATTAGAACGCTTGATTCTGAACCTTATGATTACAAAGAAGTGAGTGATCGATTCCATACCTAAATATCCAAAGAAATTGTAGTGGTATCACATCTGAACCCTTTAGTTACGAAGAACCAAGGAAATAACACTAATGAACCGATGGTTATGATAAGCTGATATAATTTACAAGATTATTTAGGATACCAGATTGATATGGATCTTGATGAATCTAATATGCCCCTAGCAATGAGGTCTTTTGAGGAATCAACAACTAGATGTGGTTGTTGTCTTGATTATTGAGAGAAGCAAATTTGATTTATAGACTTGATTGATGTGCAATACCATGCCTCCTTTGGGATGAAAATCAATTCGGACAAGAAAATTCAGCATTGAATGGTTTAGAAGCATGTTAATTGATTTGAGAAGTGGTTATACATGTTTGGGAATGCATTCTATGTCATTTGGAGGTCCTAGAGACCAAGTTCGACTAGGTTTGACCATGAGTTGATCATGGTTAACCAAGTTGAAACTTCAATAGTTTGATGTTAGATAATTAGTTAAGTTGAATTCTAGATTTCTATGATGATTGAAGGTTGATTATGCAAGTAGTTGACAATATAAAAGATCTCAGATTTTGATTTTGATCCTGAAAAATGAGTTCTGCTTGTTGTTTCATTAGAGGGGCCTTCATACAATGCTCAGTCCTTGTGTCATGTTTAGCATAGTTTTGGAGAATCATTAAGCATCAAGCTGATTTGGGAAATTGTGAGATAAATGCAATCATGCAAAGTGCAATATGAAATGCAAACCTCAGACCTAGAACCTAGTCACTGACCATGTGTCAGTCATTTTCATCACTAAATTTTTATTAGGTAACCAGATAAATCAATACAACATCCACTAGTTAGGAAACTATGAATATATGAATATTGATTTTTGTGCCAAAGTCAATACAACACCCACTGGCTAGACAACCATGGACATATGAATATTGATTTTATTTTCGGAATGTCAGATTAGATATAAGCACCCAGGCACCAATGCCAGGATGACCTAAATATCATGTCCATTTTGATATAGTAATTGGTATAAGCATCAAAACATAAACATCTTGATGACTTGAATACACCTTGCAGAACAAACATGCCAAACAGTTATAGAATTCATTCTTGTCTCCAATGTGAATTACCCACAGTGACCCTTTATTGTTCACAGTAGGATTGAGAAGTTCAAAAAGATGTAAGCTAGATCAAACTTCCTTGAATTTCTTGGGTATCAATGGTCAAGGTACTCATGGCCATCCAATATGAGATAGAGGCTCTTATAGACGGACACCATTTCAATCCAGAATTTCCAAATTTATCAGATTTTTGCTCAAAGCAAAAAATAAAGAAAAGATTATGCCCCCAGTCATCACTCTCTAAATCTTGTAAAGGACATCATCGAAGAGCTCAAAATGACACAATATTCAAAAATCTCAATGTGAATCAGTAAGTATACAAGGAGATAAAATCATGTGAAGAAAAGATTATTTTCATTCTTGTTGATGTTTGTTTGTGTTGTTTGTAGATGCAAAATCCTTTCTGGAGAGGAGACTGACTGACTGACTCAGATGTAGCTTCAAAGGATTTGACTAGATATGACACGTCTAAAATACCAAGGACCATAGGATATAACTTTGATTGCCCCCAAGTTTGAACATTGATAGGAGATGAACACTTTTACAGATTGGTGTGCAAACTGACTTTATTGAAACAAGGATATATACAGACTAAAGAAAACTGAAAGCGGGGAAAGACCAAGATTGCACTGATAGATGGAGCATTTTGAACAAGTGGTGCCCATTTTCCAAGTTTTCACCATCTTGGCAGAGATTTTATTTTTTCTACCAAGGCGCTTGTTTCCAAGTTTTTACCAAGGCACTTTTTCTTTTTCTCATTTTTTTTGTATTTTGCATTTTTTAAATTTTTTTTATTTTTTTCAGGACTTTTTCACAAGCTAGATGCCTTAGGCATAGAATTTCTTCAGATGGAGAACATTGATTGGTTCTCAAAGCTGTTCTCCTTCAGTCATTGAGAGTTGATAGGCTCTAGAGCCAAAAGTAGTAGTGATTACAAAGGGACCCAGCTAGTTGGCTTCAAACTTCCCCTTGCATTCTCAATGGGATTGATTTTTAGGATTCTCTCTCAAGACTAGATCGCCAATCTAAAATTCTTGATGTCTGACCTTTTTTTTGTATCCTCTAGACATTCTTTTCTGATACACTCTGAGATGATCATACACTACTTGTCTACGCTCATCTAGTAGTTCAAGTTCTTATAACCTAGACACTCTATAGTCATCATCAGTTACAAGTCCATGCATTATGATTCTTAGTGATGGGATTTCAACCTCAATAGGTAGTACCACTTTAGACCCATAAACTAAAGTGAATGGTGTAGCCCCACTGGGTATTCTAATACTTGTTATGTAGGTCAAGAGAGCCAAATTGATCATGAGATGCCAGTCTCTTCCTATTTTATTAACTGTGCGATGCAAGATTTTCAATAGGATTTTGTTTGAAGCCTCAGCTTGTCCATTCCCTTGAGGATAGTAGATAGATGACCAATGTTGTGTTATTTTGAATTTAGCACATAATTCATCTAGATCTTTGTTCTTGAATTGTCCTCCATTATCTATGACTATAGAGTGTGGGATTCCATATCAGCATATAATATAGTTCAGAATGAACATTGATATTTTCTTGCCAGTTGCTTGAGTCAGAGGGACTACTTCTACCCATTTTGTAAAATAATTGGTAGCTGTGATTATATGGGTATGCCCATTAGAGGAATGAGGATGGACGGCTCCAACAAGATCAAAAGCCCATTGCTGAAAAGGCCATTGTGTAGTAGAGGGGATAAGATCTTTCCCTAGTGCATGTATCAAGTTTCCATGGACTTGACATTTTTTATAGTTCTTTGCATACTTGATAGCCTCTTTTTCCATTTCAGGCCAATAGTACCCAATCCTAATAATTTTTCAAGCTAGTGTTAAACTATTTGAGTGTGATCCACATATTCCATCATGGACATCTTCCAGTGCATGTTGAGACTCACCATGTTCTAAACACCTAAGAAGCGTGCCGTCTAGACTTCATTTGTATAGATCATTGCGAATGATAGCATACCGAGATGCATTTTGGATTAGATTTCATTTCTCATACCGGTTAAAGGACTCGGGGATGATTTGGTCTTGGAGGTAGGAAAATGGGTTTTTGTATCGGGAAGAGTCATGACCTACAATAGTGCAAATAATCTAGGTTTCTGGGTAATCATACACTAGGAATTACAGTGCTTCCACTAGGAACTCATAATGAAGCTCATGTTTAGGCTATTGTAGTAGAGATGATAGTGTTGCCATAGTGTTAGCAGCCTTATTCTCCAATCTAGGGATTTTCTCAAAGGTGATACATATGAAATATTTCTTTAGATCATCTACCATGCATTTGTAAGGAACTAGCTTTTCATCCTTTGTTTGATAAATATCATTGACTTGATGAATTACTAGTTGTGAGTTTCCATGAATATGTAGCTTTGTTACCCACCACTCAATTGCTATCTTCATGCCATTTAGTAGGGCTTCATATTCCACAATGTTGTTCATGCAAGGGAATTTTAGCCTGAATGCTTTTGGTATAGAGTATCCTTGAGGTCTGATGAACAAGATGCCTACTTCGAATCTATTCTATGTACAGGAGCCATCAAAGAACAATTTCCATTCTCCGGAAGAAAGATTCATGATAGATGCATCTGGGAACTCTATTTGCATGGGTGTATCATCATACATAGGTGCATCAACCAATTGGTCAGCAATGAATTGAACTTTGATAGCTTTTCTTTCAACATATTCAATGTCGAATTCACTTAAGAGCATCATCCATTTAGCTAGTCTACTCATTAAGGAAGCTTTTCTTAGTAGGTACTTTAGTGGATCAATCTTAGCTATCAAGTGTGTGGTATGAGCTAACATGTAATGTCACAGTTTTTTTGATGCAAAGATCATAGCGAGACAAGCTTTTTCAATCATTGAGTAGTTCTTCTCATAGGCCACCAATGTTCAGCTGATGTAGTAGATTGCTCTTTCTTTCTTTTCATCATCATGTTGAGCTAGCAATGCCTCCAGTGATGTATCAGTAGTAGAGACATACATGATCAATGACTTCCCTTGAATAGGAGGCATCAAGATTGGAGGATTTGATAAATACTGCTTGATGTGATTGAAATTCCTCTCACACTCTTAATTCCATGCAAATGTCACACCTTTAAGTAATGTCTTTGTAAAAGGTTGTGATATGTCAGCTAATTGAGACATGAAATGCCAGATGGATTGTACTCTCTCTTGTAGAGTTCTCATTTGACTAATAGTTTTCAGTGGTTGCATCTCCATTATGGCCTTAACCTTAGCAGGATCAACTTTAATTCCCTTCTTTGATACAATATAGCCTAAGAGTTTTCCAAAAGTTACACCAAAAGCACATTTCTTAGGATTGAGTTTGAGACTGAATTTCTCCATTCTATCTAGTATCTTGCTCAAGTCATTCAGATGTTCTATTTTGGTCATAGATTTAGCCAAAGTGTCATCAACATAGTCCTCCATGGTTCTATGCATCATGTCATGAAATATTCATGTCATGGCTCTTTGATATGTAGCACTGACATTCTTGAGCCTGAATGGTATGATGTTCAAACAAAAGGTACCCCATGCACATGTGAAGGCAATTTTCTCTTGATCCTTTGGAGTGATTTTGATTTGATTATAGTTGGAGAAACCATCCATTAAGGAATACATCTTGAAACCCGCGGTCATATCCACTATCATGTCAATTTTAGGTAGTGGAAAATTATCCTTTGGGTATCCTCTATTCACATCTCTAAAATTCGTGTGCACTCTGATTGATTTGTCTAGCTTTGAAACATGTACAATGTTAGAGATCCACTCTACATAGTCAATTACATGGATGAATCTAGCTTTTAATAGTTTCTCTAGCTCAGCTTTGACGAGAGGCACCACATGTGGGTGCATCTTTCTCAACTTTTGTTTGACAGGTTTCACGCCTAGAGCTATAGAAAGATGGTGCATTATAAGATCAGGATCCAAGCCTAGCTTATCTGAGTATTTCCATGCAAAGTTTATCTTTTTCTCTATCAAGAATGTTGTGAATTTTTGTTTCTCTTCCTCTAATAGGGATTGTGCTACATGGATTAGTTGTGGCTCTTCTACTATACCCAAGTTGATAGATTGGGTGGGCTCAACTAGGACTGGAGATCTCTCCTATAAATGACTCGGAAGGACATCAAATATCTCATCCTTGGGTGCCTCGAAGAGGTTTTCACCTTTGGATATGTCTTTTTTTTACTATCTTTGGTTTTGAGACTACCACAAAGTGGTTTTCACCCTCAGATTTCTTTATTTTTAGTTTAGTTCTTTTGACTGAGATATTTGATGTTCGACTCCTTCATGCTAACGCTTGGTTTGTTGATGGAAGTTGTCAAGGGCATAGTTGGATTTAAAGGTATAGATGTCTTGGCTCAGATTTTTGGACATTTGGTCTATTAACTCTAGATATCATATAGTAAGCTGAGGAAGGGATTGGCTAACCATGATAACGCACATGATATTGGTATCATTGGCAATGATCAGACTCATGAAATCTTAGGTGATACTGCAACTTGAGATGGTTAGTTCATTAAAAGTTTCAATGACATTGTCAGATTCCACTTCGAGAATAGGTGGATCAGACTCGTTAAGTTCATTATGTTACTCTAGATGTACATTGCATGTGGGTGCATATTGGTGAATGATATCCACATGTTTTTCTTTAACGAGTTCATCTTCTTCAAGAATGACTCCCCACTCATAGTCATTAGATTCATCTTCAGATTTTGGGCTTCTTGAAAATATAAGCATATGGGTGAAATCTAGATGAATTCCCTAAGATGGGTTTCCTTTAGATTTTGATTTGAATTCATACTCATGAGAGTTTGTTTCAGAATCACTAGTTTGTTCTGCTTGGTTAGATTCAAGATCAGTCATTTCTTGTGTCGTGACTAGTCTTTGTGCAGCTGTAGGTTCTTGTGTTTCTACAATGTTGATTATTTTGATTGGATCATCTTAAATTTTGAGAAGATCGATGATTTATTGAGATAGGTGTGTATAAGGAATAAGATCAGAGTTGTATGACTCATCATTGTCTGATTCTTGGATTTGTGCTTCCTCTTTGTTTTGAACCTCTAGTTCAATTTGTTCTAGGACATGAGAGTAGTTACCTTTGAGATAGAAGGGTTTCTTTTTATAGCCTATGCCTATTGTGTCTTTGTTTGAATGATTGGTATGTGAAATAGGTGTCATGAGACCTTTTCCTCTCACCCCTAGAGGTCCTTTACCTAGATATCCCATCTTAGAAATTAATTTATCCCCTAGTCCATATGATCTGGAAGGGACTTTTGGTGTCTTAGAGTCACATACTTGAATAGTATGGACTTGAGATTCATCTTTGTAGAGCCATGCCAGCACAACTTCTTCCTCTTCATATTCTTGTTTGGATACTTGTTCTATGACAAAGTTGCCTTGGTAGGTAGCATTAGGTTCTCTAGCTTCTGACTTTGGCTATTTTAAGGATTGTCCATAAGACTTTGGAGAGATGGGGAGGGATGTCAGGGATAAGACTGGCTCCATAGTGTATTCTCCCATGTTGTTCTCTTTGATTTTGACTCCTTTTGCAATTTCTTCCAGTTTTGATGTAGACACCATGTCTATTTATGTAATGAAAGATTCTTTGTTATTTGGGACAAGCTTGTCCACACCTTCCTTTAATGTATTGTAAGTAGAAGAGATATCAACTAGAATGGTCACCTCTACTCCTTCATAAGGAAATTTGACACACTGGTGATAGGTAGAATGAATAGCTCACATCTCAAGTATCCAGGGTCTCCCTAGAAGTATATTGTAATCCAAAGGTAGATCAAGAACTTAACATGTAATATCTCTAATGACTAGTCCTGTTCTGATCAGTAGCACAATGGTTCCTTTAGAAGATCTTTATTATTCATCATATGCTTTGATAGTGATTTTCTTCTTAGGATCAATGGCATTTTTAGATAATCCTAATTGTGTAACCAAGATGTAAGAACAAATGTTTAGGCCATCACCCCCATCTATCAACACACGTTTGACTCTACGGTTCTGGATCAAGACCTCTATGTGCAAAGGCTAGTTATGCAGATGACTCAAAGAATTGTCATCTTCCTCTAAAAAGGAAATGTATTTTAGGGATGTCAGATGACCAACCATACTTTGGAATCTGTCTAGATCTAGATCGTCAGGAACCTTGGAACCGAGCAAAGCGTTATCAAGAATATCTTTTTGAGCTAGAGATATCTGAAGCAAGTCAAACATTGAGATTTTTGTATTAGTATGATGGAGTTTTTAGACAATGCTGTAAAATGTAGGTCTCATGTCTTTAGGATTTTTAGAGGCAGCCCTCTGTTTAGAAGTAGATGATAGATTAAAAGGTATCTTGGGGACATTTGATGAATCAGATAGTTGCCCTTGTAGATGTATTTGAGCTTATGATTGAGTAACTACATTTTTTGAATGATTATCTCTTCACACGATGGTAATAACATTGCAATGTTCAGACACGTAAGGTTCAACCATGTTTATACTAGTATTGTTACCAGAGTATGCATAATTAACCTTAGCACCCATATTAGGCTGATAAGATGAATCTCCTTGATTGTGATTCATAAATAGTTCCGCAAATGTTGTATGGTCATTATTAATTTTATGATTGTCAATGACAATCTCTCCAACATCAATCTTATCTTGTATTAGATGCTTTAAGTGTTGGCAGTTACTAGTTTTATGAACTTTATGTCGATGGAAATAAAAAAATCATTCTCTTTCCACCATCTTGGTTTAAGTTCAAGATCATATGTTCAGGGCTCAGGTAGAGTGATGATCTTGTTGGATGATAGATTCTTCATGGTAGACTCCAAAGATTCTCCTAGAGGAGTGAACTTTCATCTAGGATTGGCAGACCAAGGTTTGTATTCTTTCATCTTTTGAGATGATTCAGGTACCTTTTGTTCCAAAGCTTTGATGGTTTGGGTACCAATAGTTAGATTGAAAGCTGGTGCCTTAGATAGGGCACGGGCAATATCGACAACACCATCAGTGATAATGCCTTTATTTTTGTTCTAGTTTTTATTTTTCTCTTTAGAATTAGATCCAGATTCATATTTGTCTTTTTGAAGTGAGATATCTCCTTTTTTCACAAGTACCTTCTCAATTTTGATCACATTATTTACCATCTTATCAAAAGATGTATGATTTTGCATTTGTAAAGGGTAGTTAAGCTCTAGAACAAGATTGTTGATGAAAATATCTAGTTTTTCTATTTCTAGAATGGGTCTAGCATATAGAGAAAATTTCTTCCTCCATTGTTTGAGGAATGTCAAGAATGGTTCTCCTAGATATTGTTTGAGATTGCATATATCGATCATAGTGACCGGATGCTGGATGTTATAGGAGTATTGCTGATAGAATAGTTTGATCAACTCCTCAAAAGTTTTGATAGTAGGAGGCATTCTTTGGAACCAATGAATAGCCACTCCTCCCAAAGATGGTGGGAATAGAGGCATTAGATAGGTTGGTTCATGCACGAACTCCATATATTGTGTAGAGAATTCCCTTACATGATCTTAAGGATCAGAGTTACCATCATATTTTTCATATTTAGGTATTTCCACTCTTTTCGAGAATGGTGGCATGCACAAGTCTTTATCAAATGAAAAAGGGCATAGAGCCTCCATAGAGAACTCTTTGGGTTCCTTCTCTTTCTCTAGTTTGTTGAGCTTGACTTGCATGGCGTGCATTTGTTTCATCATAGTGGTTATAGGAGTTTCTTCCTCTTGAGTAATGATATTTTTGACATTAAAGTTCAAAGGAAGTTTAGCTCCTTGTTGAGCTAGCTCTAGGAAGTATGTCTCTCTGTCTTCTTTTAAGAAATGTTTCATCATGCATCTGAAGTTGTCATCATTTTGATATTGGACAACTTCAGTAGGAGTAGGTTCTTGATCTCCACAATGGTTGGAGTGATGACCTTGGGATGCTTGGCCTTAAGACATGGTGGTGTTATGAGGACTATTTGGAATGGATTTATGAGGGGTTGATTAATGAGATGTTGCTTGATTTCCTATGTGAATCAAGGCAGGAGGACTGACGTAACCATCTTTCAAGAAAAGATTTCCAAGAGCATCTTCTCCAAATATGTTAGTGTCGTAGGGCTGATGAAAAGTTTCAGCAATCATAGAAGATGTGGCCGAGGATAATTTGGGTTGTTCTCCTTGCTTTTTTTGTGATGAGGCTCTAGTTTCCACCATTAACCTTAGGTGAATCAAAAGGGCGAGATGAAGACAACTGAAGATTGATGTGATTCAAGAAGATCAGGTGACGCAACCTTGTCAAGATTGAAGTTGGTTGAAGATTGATTTGATGTAAATGAAGGATATTGTGCCCTAGTTGTATGGGTAGAAGCCCAAAAGATGGCAGACACAAGCTCGCAACACTTAGCCATTTTGATGAAGATTGAATTGAAGATAATGTTGACAAGGTTTTGACACTAGAAGAATGTGATTCAGATTAAAAGATCAGAAGGATGGATCAAAAATCAAGAGACCACTTTAGGAAAATGATTGGATTTTCTAATTTAGCTATGATATGTTCCTAACACAGTGAATATTTTGACAGAATTTGGAAGTAGGTTGTAAAAAATGGATTTTTGACAATTTTTAGCGAGTTTTGACAATTTTTCAAAATTCCCATACGAGTTTATCCAGGCTCATACGACACTGGGTAAGCTCTGGCATGACCATTGACAAGACTCATAGGATAGTTTCTGCTAGGATTGGCTTTTCATTTGATTCTACTAATAAAACTCGTATGACAATGTACTACTTCCCATACAATAATACAGGGGTTTTGAAATGACTCTTGCTAGAAACTCGTACGAATTTCTGAGGTTGTGGATGACTTTTGACTCCAGAATGGATTTTTGCTTTAGATTTTAAATTTGTTTAGTTTTTAGGATTAGTTTACTTGCAAGATTTTGTTTTTTCAAGTTTGCAGATTTAGGTAACAGTTCAAATTCATTCATTTGCAGTAACTCAGTAGATAACAAGCACATAGAATAGAAAGCAAGTGATTTCAAGCACGTTTGAAAATAATGAGAAAGGGAAAAGGAAACCTTGCACATGAGAAACCAAGTGATTTATTGTTCTAACCCTAGGAGAGCTATTTGTGAATGTTCAAAAAAATTTTCAATGATGCACATATTCCTAGAAAATGAAAAATTGGCCTTGCTAGGGTTTGTAGTAATGGTATGACTCTACAAATTTCATGATTTCAAGACGGAAAACTCCAATCCCAACACACCGAGGTTTTGAAATTGTTCAACAATTTAATCAATCAGGAGCTACTGGGGAGATCTGACAACCCAACAAGAGACCACACTTGTGGATATTTCTTCCATACAGACATTTATATACCGGTTGCTACTACCATGGCAAAAATGACTATTATCACTTGAGGTCCCATCCACATGGTTGACCCAATTAAGGGAGTGTCCACTATTGTTAACCCTCTCTAATGGTAACTCAAAAAAGATACCACATGGGGACTTGGTCTAGATCTAAGGATCTGAGTTTTTGATACTACCCAAAAAGGGAGTAGAGCATAATCCTCTGGCCTTTTCACTTTTACCACAATCACAACATATAGATTAATTTGACGTGCTAGGACTAAAATTATCTCACCAAAGCTTATGATGTCAACAACTCATGTCTATCAATCTCTCTGGGGAGAAAACACATCGATCAAAAAGTTGAGGACCAAACTGAGTGGAATGTAAGACAATCACAGTAACCTTCTTACCTACAAGGGGATCTATCATCAAGAAGAGCTTCACATGTGTGAACAAGTGAATGAAGCCCACTCTCTCAAGATCATCCACAAATAGTGTTCATAGGGCCTATTTACTATGTGTAACAAATATGTAGAAGCAAAATCTATGTTCATTTTATAGCCCAAAAGTGAAGTCTAATTTATGAAAGTTGACAATGACACTCAAGCTCGACACAAGAGAGTTCATTTTATGTCCCCAAAATTGAAGTGTTATTAGATGTAAAAGAATACCTGAATTCCTTGCAACATGCTTAGTATATTTTACCTATTTTAACATTTTTTTGTTGTGCTTCTCCAATCAAGATCAACAGATACCAATCAGAAACAGTAGATTTCAATTGTTAGGG
Source organism: Chamaecyparis obtusa (assembly GCA_027943335.1). Taxonomy (NCBI): domain Eukaryota; kingdom Viridiplantae; phylum Streptophyta; class Pinopsida; order Cupressales; family Cupressaceae; genus Chamaecyparis; species Chamaecyparis obtusa. The sequence goes on from BSBK01005323.1 coordinate 106,403, forward strand.
TTAACCGTTAGTCCAAATCTAGAAATCAAATTTGAAAAATTGCTTGAAAATATGAAACAAAAATTGAGCTCTAGTGTCAAAACTCATACGATATTGGGTTACCTCTCACACGACAATCCAAATTTCATACAACAGTGGGTGACCTCTAGCACAACAGTCCAGAAACTTGTACGATAGTGGGTATCTTCTAGTACAACAAAGTAATCTACAAATGATAATTAGTAACAAATGATACGAGCCTCAAAAATGCCAAATGTCGTACGACACTCAGAGGGTCCTGGCATGACTTTCTGACAAAACTCGTACGAAAATTGTATGGATAGAGAATAAAATCGCAGAATCGGCCAAAAAATGATAGAAAATTGATAGGAAATGTTAGAAAGGGAATGGAAACCCATTTTAGGGCCCCAAAATGGGCACCAAAGATGTGTGTGTGAAAATTGTACCTAGCTGTTCACACGACACTTTAGTAAAACATTAGAAGTTAGCAAAAATTAAAATATATAGGTAATTGAAAAGCTAAGCTAACCAAGGGATTTACTGTCTTCTAGTAGATGCGAGTATGTATTCTCAGATCGGACCAAGATTAGTGACAATACAACACCTAAATGAAGGATTTAATGTGAAAGATGAATGTAGAATTTGAATGTAATGGATTTAGGTTTTTGGTATTTTCTATGTAATATAAGATGGAAACTGTTATGCAAATTGATCTAACAAATATATGCTAAATGAATATGAAAGCTCAAAGGCAATAATGGAAATCTTACAATAGCCTTGATTCGCAAAGTATGGATTCTTCAAATGTAAATTTAGTAGAGTAATCGTGCAAGTTTGAGTGCTTGAGCAATGTCTAAGATTTGAGATTCTAGGGTCATTTGTGAAGAGCTGAGCCAAGATTATATAGAAATCTAGAGCTTTAAGGATGCATTGAGAGAAGCCATAAATAACTCTTAATAGACTCAGGTTGATTTCTGAGTTAACAAGAATTAAGAATAGATCAACTCACAAAATCATGCAAAAGTGAGTAAGAACAAATTTTTAACTTGAATCAGAAGTTTAGATCAGCTCGAAACTCAAAATAGATGTTGAGTTTCGAAAAGATAACAATTGGACTTGATTTTATGATTTGAAGTTTAACTGGTTCTTTCAAATTTGTGCATGGATAATTATGAATTAATAAATAAATAAATAAAGTGATTTATCCTCAACTTAACTGATTTGTGGGTTAATTAATTATTAAATCAAACTTTATTCAAAAACTATATTATTAGATATTGACAATTAGATTTAATTAATTAAATAAAAATTTAATCAATTATTCGAATGATTTTGATTTATTGTCAAAATTAAATAATACACTTCAAGAATAAATACAATTAAATTTAATTAAATGATTAAGTGGTAGAATTAAATCTAATTAATTAAATATTGAGAATATTCAATTAATCAAAATTTTAGGATAAATAGGATTTATCACCAAATAATATTCAATTAAAGATAATTAGGATAAATAGGAATATTCAAAGAATATTCCCCGATGTAGAATTTGGATAATCAATAAGGTTTGATAAGCTGATGTGCCGATGTGCCTTAGGTTAGGACTTTGATGTCAATTTCGTTCGATTTGATGATGTAGGAGCTTAATGAACATATAGCCCATTTTTGGGGTATTTCAATTTTATAGGTTATGTAGTTATAGCAAAATTACATTTTGAATATATTTATGTACCTGCTTTCTTTCAGTTAAGTTTGATATTGATGAAAACATAGTAATCAAACATAGAACTAATTAGTAGAGAAATTTTTTCATTCATAAAAAGTGTTTTTCAAGTTCTGATACATATGTGGCCTATGGCCCTATTTGTCACTATGTCTATCACTATGCTCTAATCGTCGATGGTTCCCAGATATCTCTGGTCTATGATAGGAAGATGTAGATCTGTGTGTCTGTGTGTGACTCCTTGATATGCTCATATCACACATGCGCTCATGAGCCTTCTGTAGGTCAACTATCAATTTCTCCTCTCTCTCTCTCTCTGCATAGCCTCAACTCTCATTGGACACATGCAAAGATGTTGGCATGCCTATCGAGATCTTTGTGGCCAATGGAAGACTCTCTCTCACCGACTAGTAGTCAATAGTGTTGACACCTGAAAATTCAGGTCTTAAAATTGCAAATGCGTCAGGGAAGTATGGTATTTTATTTTTATTATTTCCCTATTTTCTAAAAAATTAAATAATTAAAAAGGGTTCCATAATGTTTATATGGTTTGATTTTCGAAGAAAAAGTTAATTATTTTATTTCCAAGTTTTAAAAGCATTTATATTTTTTTTGGAAAAAAATAATTATAAAAAATTAGGTAAAAGGGGTGGTGATCGGGAGTTGAACACTCAACCTCTCAAGCAAATCCCCTTTTCCTACCTACCTAATTCCTAACCCCTAGCCAATTAGTCTACATTATTCTTCGAGAGGAATAGGGGAAAAGTATTTACTTATTTTAATTGTATGTGCAGGTGAGAGATCAAAATCACTTTTCACACAGGGAGTTACATCTTCCCTAATTACCTTTATAATTTAATAATATGATTATTGTGTTATTTTGTATTTATATATTTTCTAAATTTTAGGAAAAAGAACGGGGAGAGGGAGTTGAACACTCGACCTCTCAACCTATTCTTCTTTCTACCTATCTACCCGACTCTACCCTTAACCAACTACTCTACGTTATTCTTCAAGAACATGTGTGTGAATAAATATATAAATTAAAAAAAAAGGTTACCTTTTTTTTTTTCTTTTTTTTAAATTTGAATTTGAATTTGAATCAAATAAATTATGGTAAAAGCTTCATGTGACTTGATGTATTGTAATTATTTTATTTCCCCCCAAAACCCTAAAAGGTTAAAAATATAGGATGAGGTAAATGTATTTTTGATAAATATTAATTTTCTTAGGGTTTGGATGTATTTTCATATTACCTTCTAATTTTCATATTTTTATATGTGATTAAATATTTTCACCTAGGTTATGTTTACTTCTTTTAAGGTGAAAAGATTTTAGAGCTTTTACCTTTCTTTATTTTGACTTTATCTTTTTTGTAAATTAAAAGATTCGTTAATATGAACATTTTAGAATCTTTATTTAGATGGTGAGATTATTTTAGACTTCTAAAATTATATGTATTATCCTACACAATGGTTTTAGCATTATTTCACATTGGAAATATTTTTTAGTACTAGGGTGGTTACTTTGTAAAAGACAATGTTTTTGCCTTATGTGAAATCATTCAAATACTATTCTTAATTTAGGGTAAATGCCTCCTTTAAAGGGTGAATTGTAAAACTCTCTACCCTAATGCTTTTGAAATATTTTCATTACATTATGTTTGTTAATATATGCATTATGTTATATTTTAGAAAAATAAAAATAAGATGCTAAAGCATGATGTATTTTATTTATCTCATTATTGAAACTTTTATGAGTTAATAATTAATATGATTGTTTTGATGAAAATGACATATAATAAAATTTTAAATTTTATCATCCAAGTACATATTAATTTTATATGAGACCTATTTATTTTTCAATTACTTATTAATTAATAAATGAAATATAGTTTTCATATAAGATTAATGTATGACATATGTAATGATTTTAGGTTTTAAGTATCTAATGATAGGTGTTTTCGTGTAGGATATTAAATATCAGATTATTATTGCACGGAATGCCAAAGAATGATAAATTGATATATTTGTATGGGAATTATTCTTAAAAACCATTATTATGGTTTATTTTAGGGTTAGTTTTTAGAATTAGGTCCTGTGAAAGGACATGTCCTTTCACAGGGAACCTTTGAAACATGTATTTATATCAAATTAATTATAAAAATGAGGGACAACAATTTTCAATATTCTTTTGAGGCTTAATATTTTAAAACAAATTTATGATGATATATACAATCATTGTGGAGTAAAATTTTTTGGACAGATCTGGAGGGCTGGTAGACGAAATGTGATCAGTACTGTAATGCTACCAGAATGAGATAAGTTTAAATTCTTTAATGTTATAATTCAGTGATTTTGATGATATTTATGTGTGGATGAATTCTTTCGAGTTCCTTTAATGTGATTGGTTTGAATTCAGTTATCAATATATTTGATGAAACTATTGGTCTCCTAGGAAATGTTTTTAGTTAAATTCTTCCAAATTGCGCAATTGGTTGGTCTATAAACATCAAAGTTAAATTCAATAAAGTTGTCTATATTGACGATTTGGAATTCATTTCTGTCTCCTATCACATTTCAATTGTCAGGACTCTGATGCCCAATGTTATAGGCATTGATCTTGTAATTGATCTTGTATATAGTACTACATTTTACATTTCTGATTGTTTCATTTACTAGTTTCCAGGTTTTGCCCTCATTTCAATTTTAAAGTATTTCAATCAATCTTTAGGACTTAGTTTGTAAATTTCTAGTTCGTATTTCATTGATTAGTGATTACATTGGTATTCTAACTTTCTAACCCTAACTAGTATTTGTGCATAGATTTCAATTTTGTTAGTTGTAATTCAATTGTTTCAATTTTCAAGTTAGAATCCTAACCTAGATTCATTAGTTGTTAAAATCTTTAGTCCTTAAGTTATTTCAAATTTTCTATTATTGGGTACACCCGCCCTGGTTTCTAACCTAAAGTGCAGGGATTCAAGTTAGAGAAAAGGCTTTGAATCCGTCAATTGGCATCCTAAAATCACTAGGATCGAGTCCAGTGATTCCAAGAGCCAACAAATTGGCAACTCTACTGGGGTCAACCTATCAGTGAATGTCAGTTTTAGAATCTCTGGTTAAGTTGTGAAGAATCTACTAGTAGAAAGATTCATAACATATATTAATTCCTCACAGGAAGTGAGGTGGCGACTCTAAAATTCAATATCAAGTGAAGTCTATGTTAGGGAGAAGGTCCCTAAAGAACAATTCAGAAGAAAATGTTTTATGTGTCTCTTGAGAAGCGGCTTGACAAGGATGATTAGGAGCTTGCTTGCGAACAGTTTCCCGGTCCTAACCGTCAAAGTGATGAAGGCAATATAAATCCTTTTCACTCAAATGTAAATCAGTGCAATTACCAAAATCAGGAAGAAGATGACGAAGTTGACATTCGGATACAAAAATCAATCCGAGAGCTCGCTGAACTTATCTCTGATAAGAAAAGATTCACAAAGAATCTCAAAAAACAACCAGATGAGATTTTAAGAAAAATTGGGATTCCCGGGGAGGAGATTCAGAAGGGAGATGAAATTTCATCTCATTATGTTATAACCATGATTAAGAAGTGGATCAAAAGTATATTAATCCCTATTGACAAGGATGAAGAAAATGAATGTAGTATGAATCATGACCAGGAGGAATATCACCTCAGTACAAAACAAATTTCAGATTTGTTAGATGTCGAATATCAAAAGTATGTGCAAGAAAATAAATTAAACCTTTATTATAGCCATCAGGATGGGCATGATCAAGTGGTGTTTGATGAATATCAAAAGGATATATTTCCATAGAGGGTATAAATACTCCACAAGGAATTGATTATAGGAATGACTCAGTTAGTTTTTTGCAAAATCAGAGAAATATGTTGCAAAATGAAGAAAGAAATCAAAACTACATTGAGGATGATCTTTATATGGTTCCCCAAGATGCATATGAAGAAGAAGATACTTATGAGACATGTGAAGAAAATAATAACTCTATCCCTAGTTTTACACCTAAGAAAATTAAACATTTGCTTTTGGGTGCATCCATTACAGAAGAGAGTATGGAAGAAAATGAATCCATAATGGATTCATATATAGATGGTTATTGTAAAAATAAGACAGACATTTTTAAAAGGAATGATGAGATTTCACCAAAAATATTTTCTTCGAAGGATGAGGCATCTGTAGAAAATAAACTATACAATAAAGGGAATTATGAAATATGTAATATGATCCAACTTCCACATGATGTAAGAAGTAATCTAAAGTATTCTTCAGAGGAAATGAGGAGTGATAAAATCTCAAATGAGTAGAGGATACACTGGACAAATGCTTGTAAAATTGGTAATCTTCAAATCAGACATAAGGGAAGTTACAACAATATCTTCCCAGTTTAAATGACACAAGCGGGTTTTGACAGTGAAAGATGCTATGAACAAGTGGATCAAAATAGTAATCCACTCAATAATGATACATTTAAAATGATTTTGCTACTACTGGACCAAAACCAAGTTTTTGATAGAGGGAAGTACCAGAATTCGGCCATTTGATTCTTAGTCATCCAGAACACACATCTATTTCAGGGAGTTGTCTTTACCTTCTGTGTTATATTTTATTTTCATTTATTTTTTTATAAATTAATATTTTTTAGTTTGATATATATATATATATATATATATATATATATATATATATATATATATTTAGGTTGTGATTTCTGTATATATTATATCATTAAGTTACAAAATACAATATGGTTTGTAGAAGGGTTTACTCTATTCTTATGGAGATATGAACCAAATTTTGGATTTAAAAATTAAAAATACATAACGACGCTCACTTTGAGTTTCAAAGCTACTTTGTCAATGAGCCTGATGCAATAAACGAAAGATACAATATGAAGAATGAAAGAGGACAAAGGGATATGTTCTTGGTGTGTGTCTCAGTTCCAAACATGTGAAGAAGTACTTGTCATAGTTACTTCTATTTCCCCTTCAAACTATCACGAGGCACACTGAATTGTTTGATTAAAAAACTCCAAAGGTAATGTGATGTCATGGTTTATTTCAGTTACAAGAATACGTAGAGAAGGGATTTGTTGCAAGCCATTTAGAAAACTTTCAAGGTAAGTGCATTTGGCCGGTATAAACCCTATTTCAATTTTGGTTAATGTTTTCCTTGTGAATGCTGATATGGAGCTTTTACAATAGAGATTTGTTGAACTGAAAATGTGCCTAACAAAGATTTCCAAGAATGTCGTGATTGCAGCAGGTGCATAATTTGGGATATGGTTGAAGGATTTAAAACTTGATTTTCACAATTTTTGCTAGTATTATCTCTGCTTAGAGCAGCGTTATGCCCAAAATGGGTTTGTTGAAATTGACTTAAACTTTCAAGAAAGGGCGGCTATAGCTGGTTGGTGTAAGGGGCAAATCCAACAATTTTCAACATCCCTATGTTGATTTGATGTCAAATGGAGAAGAAATGGACATGGCACATATTTCTATTGTTAAAATGCTATCCTGAGAAATGTTGCAACATATGTTCTAATTCCAGAATAGAGGTGTCAATTGTCATCCCAACGTGCAAGTCAGGAACAAGTGAAAAGGTTGCAGAATGGTTGTAAGGTGAATGGTAATTTAAAATGACTGGTGCTTGGCCACAAATGTAGAGTTCTATTTTCACTGGTAAATGTTATTTTCAAAGTTACCAAGGCATGTGTTGTCTTGGAAAAGTATCTCAAAGAACTATTAAAAGAAAATTGCGGAGAAAGGCTTAAAGTGTTGTAGATGATATTTTTGTTTTGATGGGTAATTGCAAATTTTTAAAGATAAGTGAAAAGTGGTTATATTTGGAGGTTGTGAAAATTCATAAATGCATAATCTTTTACAAGACAAATGAATTAGCAAGTGAGAAGCAGTGATTCTACTTTGGGTGGAGATAATGGCATCATTGATAGCAAAGGAAATGAATAGTGTTGAACATCTAATGCTTATGTACCAGCTTTCCGCCAATAAGAACTATCAAACTGATTTATTAAGTTGATATATATATATATAGTAGTGTTTCCGAATGGCTTCAACAGTTGTATGAGGGAGAGAATAAAGTCAACGACAATTAAATTAGATAAGGCAACTTATTAGTATACAGAAAATCACCGAAGTATTATGGATAAATAATTGAAGGGATTAAAACCAAAACAGCCTCAAATTAACATTGTTGGATTGGTTATTGTCCAAGTTAACTGGAGATTATCACTGTCAATGCTATGTGGAAATGAGAGCCTAGTTTTGACAGTCACTGGAATGTTATTTCCATTGGAACTCGAGAGATAGAAGTATGATTGTTGCTATTTAAATTTTTGTGAGTTTGTTTTCACAGCCAATAGAATTGTAATCACGTGTAGGTATTTAGAGCCATTTTTTGGGGCCATATAGCTGCTATAAATGATAGTTTTGAGCTTAAAATGATTGCCGCAGACATATACCTCAACATGGGCGACATTTTTACAACATTTTTAATCATTTTAAAATGTATATGAGCCCCAAAATTGCTCAAATTTATAAATGACGGCCAGCAGTGGTTTTTTTTTTGATTGATAGCTGCACAATGACATTGAATGATTGTTGTAGTGATTATGATGGTCGATGGAGAGAAACAAGAAGACTACCAAAGGTTGAGTATAAAAATGCGAACTTGAATTTACAAATCATTACCAGGGGAGATCCTTTGAAGGGAAAAGCGCACATTTATTTTCCAGGAATAAGAAATTTTCAAGAGCAACAACCCTAACCCTAAAACATTTGGAGAATAAAAGTTAAGTACCAAGGTAAGGTAAGAATTTTTCATTATTTTGATATTTTGAAAGGTACAAGTATTATTTTTAGGGTATCTATATAAAAAGAGATATATTATCAAATATTTTAATAGAGAATCATTAATGAGGTTAATGTTTTTCAATTATTTTCATTCTCAATCTAACCATCAGATTCATATAAGTGATTTCAAATAATTTTTATTAACATTATGTTCAAGTGGTCTACTTCCTCCAGAGAAGTTTGGATTCTCGCTGTGCCCAGGTATGGACACACGTCCCCAATGAGAGCCACTGTTGACACCTGAAAATTCAGGTCTTAAAATTGCAAATGCGTCAGGGAAGTATGGTATTTTATTTTTATTATTTCCCTATTTTCTAAAAAATTAAATAATTAAAAAGGGGTCCATAATGTTTATATGATTTGATTTTTGAAGCAAAAGTTAATTATTTTATTTCCAAGTTTTAAAAGCATTTATATTTTTTTGGAATAAAATAATTATTAAAAATTAGGTAAAAGGGGCGGCGATCGAGAGTTGAACACTCAACCTCTCAAGACAATCCCCTTTTCCTACCTACCTAATACCTCACCCCTAACCAATTAGTCTACATTATTCTTCAAGAGGAATAGGGGAAAAGTATTTACTTATTTTAATTGTATGTGCAGGTGAGAGATCAAAATCACTTTTCACATAGGGAGCTACCTCTTCCCTAATTACCTTTATAATTTAATAATATGATTATTGTGTTATTTTGTATTTATATATTTTCTAAATTTTAGGAAAAAGAACGGGGAGAGGGAGTTGAACACTCGACCTCTCGACCTGTTCCTCTTTCTACCTATCTACCTGACTCTACCCTTAACCAGCTAGTCTACATTATTCTTCGAGAACATGTGTGTGAATAAATATATAAATTTAAAAAAAGGTTACCTTTTTTTTTTTTTTTTTTTGAATTTGAATTTGAATCAAATAAATTATGGTAAAAGCTTCATGTGGCTTGATTTCTTGTAATTATTTTATTTCCCCCCAAAACCCTAAAAGGTTAAAAATATAGGATGAGGTAAATGTATTTTTGATAAATATTAATTTTCTTAGGGTTTGGATGTATTTTCATATTACCTTCTAATTTTCATATTTTTATATGTGATTAAATATTTTCACCTAGGTTATGTTTACTTCTTTTAAGGTGAAAAGATTTTAGAACTTTTACCTTTCTTTATTTTGACTTTATCTTTTTTGTAAATTAAAAGATTCGTTAATATGAACATTTTAGAATCTTTATTTAGATGGTGAGATTATTTTAGACTTCTAAAATTATATGTATTATCCTACACAATGGTTTTAGCATTATTTCACATTGGAAATATTTTTTAGTACTAGGGTGGTTACTTTATAAGACAATGTTTTTGCCTTATGTGAAATCATTCAAATACTATTCTTAATTTAGGGTAAATGCCTCCTTTAAAGGGTGAATTGTAAAACTCTCTACCCTAATGCTTTTGAAATATTTTCATTACATTATGTTTGTTAATAAATGCATTATGTTGTATTTTAGAAAAATAAAAATAAGATGCTAAAGCATGATGTATTTTATTTATCTCATTATTGAAACTTTTATGAGTTAATAATTAATATGATTGTTTTGATGAAATTGACATATAATAAAATTTTAAATTTTATCATCCAAGTACATATTAATTTTATATGAGACCTATTTATTTTTCAATTACTTATTAATTAATAAATGAAATATAGTTTTCATATAAGATTAATGTATGACATATGTAATGATTTTAGGTTTTAAGTATCTAATGATAGGTGTTTTCGTGCAGGATATTAAATATCAGATTATTATTGCACGGAATGCCAAAGAATGATAAATTGATATATTCGTATGGGAATTATTCATAAAAACCATTATTATGGTTTATTTTAGGGTTAGTTTTTAGAATTAGGTCCTGTGAAAGGACATGTCCTTTCACAGGGAACCTTTGAAACATGTATTTATATCAAATTAATTATAAAAATGAGGGACAACAATTTTCAATATTCTTTTGAGGCTTAATATTTTAAAACAAATTTATGATGATATATACAATCATTGTGGAGTAAAATTTTTTGGGCAGATCTGGAGGGCTGGTAGACGAAATGTGATCAGTACTGTAATGCTGTCGAAATGAGATAAGTTTAAATTCTTTAATGTTATAATTCAGTGATTTTGATGATATTTATGTGTGGATGAATTCTTTCAAGTTCCTTTAATGTGATCGGTTTGAATTCAGTTATCAATATATTTGATGAAACTATTGGTCTCCCAGGAAATGTTTTTAGTTAAATTCTTCCAAATTGCGCAATTGGTTGGTCTATAAACATCAGAGTTAAATTCAATAAATTTGTCTATATTGATGATTTGGAATTCATTTCTATCTCCTATCACATTTCAATTGTTAGGACTCTGATGCCCAATGTTATAGGCACTGATCTCGTATACAGTACTACATTTTACATTTCTAATTGTTTCATTTACTAGTTTCCAAGTTTTTCTCTCATTTAAATTTTAAAGTATTTCAATCAATCTTTAGGACTTAGTTTGTAAATTTCTAGTTCGTATTTCATTGATTAGTGATTACATTGATATTCTAACTTTCTAACCCTAACTAGTATTTGCGCATAGATTTCAGTTTTGTTAGTTGTAATTCAGTTGTTTCAATTTTCAAGTTAGAATCCTAACCTAGATTCATTAGTTGTTAAAATCTTTAGTCGTTAAGTTATTTCAAGTTTTCTATTATTGGGTACAGCCGTCCTAGTTTCTAACCTAAAGTGCAGGGATTCAAGTTAGAGCAAAGGCTTTGAATCTGTCAATTGGCATCCTGAAATCATTAGGATCGAGTCCAGTGATTCCAGGAGCCAACAGGTAGGATATACATGTATCCTTCAAAACCTCAAATACAGATCTCCTCCACTCTGCTACGCTAGCTGCAAAATGAAAATACATTTATCAATCTAGCACCTTTTTATCTTAAATTAAGTTACATATTTAATCAAATCTCATATTTCATGCTTGGATCTCCCTCCTGGATGTCACTGAAGTGTCTAGATGGTGGGGGCATGGAGTGACTACTCTCTCCATGCTCTCTATGTCTAGGCCTCTATGGTGGTGTCTCTTTGTGGCCACATGGAGGCCATCTTAATCTCAGTGGTGATGCATGAAAAATATGTACATCCACACTCGTATCACTAGCTAGGGGCATCTCCTCTGCTCTCTTCTACTCTCTCCTCCTATATGGGGTCTCCCTCATAAATGTGCTCCTCCCCATCTCTAAGATCCTCATCCTCCTTTGTTGTACCACTATCCTGGTGTGTCCTCTCTGAAAGGCCTGGATCACCTGTAGGATAATTCTTAGGGAAGATCGAGTGGGTCCCTTGTAGACTCCAGTACTTGATGTAATTGTATCATCTTAAAATGGAAGCACTTCCATTTCAATAGGTTTAGCACCCTCTTTTAGTATATTTATCATGATAGACTTGCATTTAGGATGCATTATGCACTTGATTTCTTCATTCTAGGTGAAATTAGGGTTAGGATCCTGAGGATTCTCCTTAATTTCCCTCTTCCATGGCTCTATTTTCTAGGTACGACTTAGAAATAGGTCCTCTTTTCCTTCATCAAAATCATCATAGGATTTTATGCCACTCCCCGACATTCTATCCCATCCTAGCATCATTTCTAGGTCTCCGGGCATCCCTAGGACCTTCTGTCCTGATTCTGGCTAGATCTGGGCCCATTGGGTCATAGTCGAGGTCAAACCTGACCTAGGTCAGAGTCAATCTTGGCCCTGACCTAGATCAGAGATGATGTTTTCTTTGACCTCCTTTGGATTCTGTGCCCCTTTTCCATATTTGGTCCTGACGGGCCCCAAAATCAATGTCAGGCCCTCAGATCTGAGTGCGAAAAGGTTTTAATTCTAATTCTAATTTAATTTTTTTCCCTCCTTATTTGGTTATCTTTAATGGACCTTAATTTGAGGTGGAATTTGAATTATGGGTCCTCACACTGCTCTAGGAGCCTCACCTTGAAACCTCTATATAAAGAATCTCATTTGCATTCATTTTCACAACACATCAACACCAAGAAATTGCACTCAAGTGATCATATTACAAGGAGATTCAAGCAAGAAAGGAATGGTGAAGTGAAGATGCAAGATTGAAAGAGGATGATATAGAAGATCAAGCCATTATTGATATCAAGCACCATTGTGAACACACCATTGTGAACACATACTTGGAGCAAGAGAGATCCTTTCTTCCTTGATCCACCTTTACCAACTTTCAAGCATTCAAAGATACAATCATGAGGTAGCAATTACAAATTGTGAGTTTGGTAGAAGTACTTTAGCCTTGGGGGCTTGGTATGCTTTTCTATCTCATTCAAATCTATGCATTGTTGTCTCATACATATTCATGCTAGGGTTTTGATCTAGAGAATTAGATCTTGGCATTACACTTTCAATACATACACACACACACACATTCTATTTCAATCAGCTATTCGTGGAGGTGGAGATCACCAAAATGGGGGTTTGAATAAGGCAAAACCCTATATAGCCACCCCAAAAACTCCCTTTTTTAGATATCTATAGTCATTGTTTCAAGAATTAGAGGATAGATCTGAGTACCCTTTTCGAAAAACTTCTGGGATCTATGAACAAAGTCAAAATTGGCCTTCAAAATAAAAATGTAGCCTTTGACATATTCATGATGAGGTATGTAACTTGACCTAATTAATTTTCAAGTATTTCGATATTTACTTATGCTATTCCAATTCAAAACACATTACAAATGAATAGTGTTGAATGTTAGGTGCATTGTTAAGGCTCCATTTTTAACTTTATTCATTTTGGTGAACCTGTTTACAACAACTCTTTCTTTTATGGTGTTATATTTAAATCTTGTATTCTTATAAGATTAGATTTCTTGCATTTATATTTCAAAAATATAAAAAATTGCAAAAATTCCTTTAAAAATACAAAAATATTTACATTTTCATGCTTTTAGTGATTTCTTTGTATTCAACATGTATGATTCTTGTTTTGAGTACTTTGACGAGGCTTTTATTGTACAAGAGGATAGATTCCCTAATGAGGTACATGGTAGTGAGGATGAAAATGGTTTGAATATGATATCCATGGATCCTATTCCTATTTCACTCTCCTCCACAACCTCTCCAATTAACCTTTACCATAGGGTGTGTGCATGGTTACCTTGATGTCCCACTATTTGTAACATTGATAAACCTAAAATGATATATCCTACACCTTTGATGATGTTAAAAGGATGTCCTCATATAACAATTAAGGGTAAACCTAGACATCCTTTAGATTTCTTTGATAACATTGATTCTATTTCACATTCTTATCGCACACGGAATAACCCTCAGCCTACTGTTTCGGTTTCTTTACCACCTTCTCAATCTATGCTTCCTCAAGCACCTAGGTATCCATATACCTTTAAGGAGTGGGTATGTGCAAGATCATGAGGGGCCAAAAAGTGGCGATGTGAAAAATATTCACTTTTCACTCGTCCAAAAGAGCATGAAAACACTTGTTGACTTTTTAGTAGGCCTAGGTGTTAGTACACCTAGGTAAACTTGACACCAAAGCACAGGCCTAATCAGGTACCCAATAATATTAGGTACTCGATAATATCTGGTACCCGATAATATTAGGTACCCAATATTATCAGGTACCCGATATTATCAGGTACCCGATAACTGTTGCATAAATCCGAAACCCGCGAGCCCTTTTCTTCATTTCTTTCCACATTTTTCTTTGCCAAAATGACTTGATATATCATATACCCGATATTTTCAAATAGCTAATTTTGGAAACAACAAATTCGACTCCCGAGCATATTCGATAAGTAATTATTTGTATATTTTTATTATTTTATTTTATTTTCATGCTAAATGTAGCATTTTTTTTTGAAATAGGGTTTTGTATTTATATTTGTAATAATATATGAAATTAGATTGAAATTTAGATTTTTTTTTAATTTAATCAGGCATGGTTGACAACAATGAAGAAAATAACCCTCCCACACCAAATAATGATCCCAAAAACCATCCCCCATATCTAAACCCTAAGTCTTTACAAGATTTGATACAAGAAAATTTGAACACAATACGAGGTTTCCAAAACACATATCAAAATATACCTACATTAGGTCCCATTCTTGCCACACTAAATACAATTGTTGGAAATATTGACACACTAACGCAACAACATAATGCTACTCTTCATTGGCATGATGATATGCACGCCCAATTTGATGATTGGCTTGACCATAATGGGATTGTGGCCCTTAATATAAGTAACGAAGATATAGCCGCCCTTTTTGTCAATCCTAAAACTGGAATACTAGTTGACCCCAAAAACCCCAAATTATCAATAAAATGGTGCAAAAATGAAGCAATGCGCACAAACTTTTGGGATCGCTAGTGGATGGTTTTTGATAAACCACCCCATAGAAATTTGGAGGTCCCATTTTATTTCATTAAAAAATTATATGCTGAGTTTGTGCTTGGTCACCATGTTGATTATTGGAGTATGAGGCCCAACATGGGCATAGGCGGAGGAGCTCCTTAGACTAGGCCATATGCCTAGTGTCGAAAGGCCACTACCTTTGTCCCCCCCACTGATGTCACACCCCCTCCTCGAGTGCAATATCCTGATATCATTGCAGAGGCTGCTTCACAGACTATTAGGGCCATTCATTTACTGAGTGATCAGTTGATCATGCAGACTAGGTCAGTGTTTCCTCCTGGTGTGGATGATGTTGGCACATCGACATCTCATCAGATTTCACATGTATGCGAGCCCCATATGTGCATTATGTGTAGGCATATGTGCGTTGGACCACTTACTGATTCTGATACATATCAGTTTCATGTTATTGATGAGGAGGATACAGGAGATGCAGTTGTAGAGGCTACAACACCTCATGGAGCATCTACATCTCATGAGAGTGCTCAGGAGGTGCACGTAGAGCCATTGACTCCTATTGATACAGTAAGAGTAAACATTATAAATAAATTTGTCACATGACTTATTTAATTTAAAAATAATTTATTTATTTAGATTAGTTTTAATGATTACATGCACTTATGTATATATATTTTTTCCATTTATATTCAGTAGATGACATAGGAGAAGGTGAGATAGGTGGATGAGTCCACACTTTTGGCCATTTCATTTGGCCTTGATGACTATACGGTATATTATAAATTATGTACCCATTAGTTTTTTTTTATATCATTTGGTGTACATGCTTAAATCTCTATCAATTAGAGTAATAAAATTCATACATTTACTTATATATGGTCATCTGATTATGTTCTTGCAGGGTACAACCGATGTTAGTGGGTGGCACGAGGGGGTTCCTTCATCAGGTGTCGACAAAGGAAAGGTAGTTAATTGTTTAAGATTAATTATGCATGCACATGTATGCCACTTCTATGTAGTAATAAATATTTTACTTGCACTTTATTGTATAGGGTGTGGCTATTGATGATGTCTTGACAATTGTTTGGCAGCGTAGGGTTACAGGCATCTCAATTTGGAGTGATAGCTTGATTGTACGTAGAATTTTACATATTGTTATTTGTATTTTGTAACTAGGGTTGCTATGATGAAGTACATTTATATATAATTGACAATCTTTTTACTCTCATAGGTTACTCCGAGTGTGAGGGAGGGCCCACGAGAATCTTTTATATCTTTGTTGACCTAGCCCACCATTCCAAAGTAGGGATCATTAGATGTAAGTTTTAATTTTAGTTCAATCAATTTGTAATTTTATTATGCTATCATCCTATTTTGTAGATTTATTACTCTATGTTACACCACTCTACTAATCTCATTATTGCAAATATATATTTATAGGTCATAGTTGGTATTGTTGGCATGGTCCCTTCGCTACCCAGGACTTATACTAGGACACCTGATCGTGGTAGGCGACCGAGAGACCAGGTATAGATATTTGTATTCAATTATAATTTTAATTAAATTAGTGTTTGATTTATGAACTATATATAAATATGTACAAATCATATAAAGTAAGCAATCTAACTTGGGTTTGAACTCATTTTTTATGCAGGATCAATCAGAGCCCAACACTTCTTCAAAGAGGCTACACTTTGATGATCCCCCTAGAACATAGGATGTAGTTTTAGTTTTGTGGTCATTTAGAGATGCCACTTCGCACATTTTGAGATGGCATATATGCCACATTGTACACCTTAAAACATTGATTTTGTAGACATTTTGAAATGGCATATGTCATATTTGTATATGGAGATACTTTTGATACATTTGATACTTTGTATACATAGAACATGTTCATTTATATGTTATATTTGTGTCATCTTTTGTATATACATATTTATTATTCATGTTTATGGAATTGAATGGTGAAGTTATATCTTGACTATGATTATCATTATGATTGAAATTATATCTTGTTGAAGTTACATTTGTTTTTCTTTACTCTGGAATACCTTGTTAATGGAGCTTATTATGTTTGAGGTTTAACTTCTATAGATTTCCTATGTTCTTATGTTTCATACAAGTATATATACTCACTTGAGCCACTTAGTACTACATTGTTTGAATACTAGGTATATACTCACTATGTATATAACTCATCATATTGGGGTCACTTGAGCCATGGAAGATCACTGCCCAATCGTGCTCAGTGCACCTTGGGGTCACTTGGATCGAGCATGGTCATGATCATTCTAGTGATTCCATAGGTGAAACAAGGTTGTCATTAGCATTTACCTGACCAATCAGAGCTGATGGAGCAGACGGTTTGATGCAATATTGGATGGTTTGAAAGACACACTACTAAGCCACTTTCAACTGACCCTCACTCTAAGTTTTGACATCGACTAAGATCCCCTTGCCAAATGAAAATGAAGTAGAATCACCTAAAATTGAGAGAGGTTATAGTAGAGCTTGTAAACACAATCCTGTAGCACCTGATAGTTTGTTGATATCTCTCATGAGCTCCAAGATACGAGCCCTGAAAGATCACTCCACAATCATCCTTAGTGCACCTTGGGGTCACTTGGATTGAGCATGGTCGTGAGCGTTCTCATGACTCTATGGGTAAAATGGGGTTGTCACTAGAATTTATGTAGCCAACCAAAGCTGATGGAGTAGATGGTTTGATGTCAGGTTAGATGGTTTGAAAGATATTCTCCTGAGCCGCTTTCAACTAACCCTCACTGCAAGTTTTGGCATCGACTGAAGTCACCTTGCCAAATGCAAACAAAGTCAAATTGCCCAAAACTAAGAGAGGTTATTGTAGACCTCAAATATATGATCTCATAATCCCTAATGGTTTTTTGATACCTCTAATGAGCTCTGAGATACGAGCCCCAGAAGATCATTGCCCAATAGTGCTTAGTGCACCTTGGGGTCACTTGGGTCGAGCGTGGTCGTGAGCTTTCCCATGACTCCATGGATGAAATAAGGTTGTCACTGGCATTTACCCAGCCAACCAAGCTGATGGAGTAGATGGTTTGATGCCAGGTTGGACAGTTTGAAAGATATGCTCCTGAGCCACTTTCAATTGACCCTCACTGCAAGTTTTGGCATCGACTGAGATTGCCTTGAAAAATGAAAATGAAGTTGAATCACCCAAAACTAAGAGAGGTTATAGTAGACCTCAGAAACATGATCTTGTAACACCTGAGGGTTTGTCAATATCTCTCATGAGCTTTGAGATATGAGCCCCAGAAGATCACTACCTAATCGTGCTTAGTGCACCTTGGGGTAACTTGGGTCGAGTGTGGTCGCGAGCTTTCTTGTGACTCTGTAGGTAGAACAAGGTTGTCACTAACATTTACCCAACTAACTGGAGCCAATGCAATAGATAGTTTGATGCTAGGTTTGATGGTTTGAAAGATATGCTACTGAGCCACTTTCAACTAACCCTCAGTGCAAGTTCTGGCATTGACTGAGATCACCTTGCCAAATGCAAACAAATTCAAATCACCCAAAACTGAGAGAGGTTATAGTAGACCTCAAAAACATGATCTTGTAGCACCTAACAGTTTGTTGATACCTCTCATGAGATCTGAGATACGAGCCATGAAATATCACTACCCAATCATGCTTAGTGCATCTTGGGGTCACTTGGGTTGAGCGTGGTCGCGAGCATTTCCATGACTCCATGGGTGGAATGGGGTTGTCACTAGCATTTACCTAGCTAGCCAAAGCTAATGGGGTAGATGGTTTGATGCCAAGTCAAATGGTTTGAAAGATATGTTGTTAAGCCACTTTCAACTGACCCTCACTACAAGTTTTGGCATCGACTAAGATTGCCTTGCCAAATGCAAACAAAGTTGAATCACCCAAAATTGAGAGGGGTTATAGCAAACCTTGGAAACATGATCCTGTAGCCCCTAACAATTTGTCAATACCTCTCACGAGCTCTAAGATATGAACCCCTGAAGATCACTGCCTAATCATGCTTAGTCTACCTTGGGGTCACTTGGGTCGAGCATGGTCGCGAGCGTTCCCATGACTCCATGGGTGGAATAGGGTTGTCACTAGCATTTACCCAGCCAACTAGAGATGATGGAGTAGACAGTTTGATAACAAGTCAGACAGTTTGAAAGATACGCTGCTGAGCTACTTTCAACTGACCCTCACTACAAGTTTTGGCATCGACTGAGATCACCTTGCCAAATGCAAATGAAGCTGAATCACCCAAAACTAAGAGAGGTTATATTAGACCTTGGAAACACAATCCCATAGCACCTAACATTTTGTTGATACCTCTGATGAGCTTTGAGATACAAGCCCTAGAAGATTGCTTCTCAATTATGCTTAGTGCACCTTGGGGTCACTTGGGTCGAGCATGGTCGCGAGCATTCCAGTGACTTTGTGGGTAGAACGGGGTTGTCACTAGAATTTACCTAGCTAACTAGAGCTGATGGACTAGAGGGTTCGATGCCAGGTCAAATAGTTTGAAAGATACGTTGTTGAGCTGCTTTCAACTAACCCTCACTGCAAGTTTTGGCATCAAATGAGATTGCCTCACCAAATTCAAATAAGTCAAATCGGTCACCCAAAACTAAGAGAGGTTATAGTAGACCTCAAAAACATGATCTTGTAGCATCTAATAGTTATTTAATACCTCTCACGAGATCTGAGATACGAGCCCCGGAAGATCACTGCCCAATCGTGCTTAATGCACCATGGGGTCACTTGGGTCGAGCGTGGTTGTGAGTGTTCCCGTGACTCTATGGATGGAATAGGGTTGTCACTAGTGTTTACCTAACCAACCAAAGCTAATGGAGCAGATGGTTTGATGCCAGGTCAAACGGTTTGAAAGATATGCTGCTGAGCCGCTTTCAACTGACCCTCACTGCAAGTTTTGGCATCGACTGAGATCACCTTTCCAAATACAAATGAATTCAAATCGCCCAAAACTGAGAGAGGTTATTTTAGACCTCAAAATCATGATCCTATAGCCCTTGAAAATTTGTCAATACCTCTAATGAGCTCCGAGATACGAGCCCCAAAAGATCACTGCCCAATCATGCTTAGTGCACCTTGGGGTCACTTGGGTTGAGCATGGTTGCGAGCTTTTTGGTGACTCCCTGGGTGGAATGAGGTTGTCATTGGCATTTACCTAGCCTATCGGTGCTGATGGAGTAGACGATTCGATGCCAAGTCAGATGGTTTGAAAGATATGTTGCTGAGCCGCTTTTAATTGACCCTCACTCCAAGTTTTGCCATCAACTGAGATCGCCTTGCCAAATGAAAACAAAGTCAAATCACCCAAAAATTAGAGAGGTTATAGTAGACCTCAGAAACATGATCTCGTAGCACTTGACAGTTTGTTGATACCTCTCAAGAGCTCCGAGATACAAGCCCCAGAAGATCACTGCCCAATCCTGCTTAGTGTACCTTGGGGTCACTTGGGTCGAGCGTGGTCGCGAGTGTTCCCATGACTCCATGGGTGGAACAAGGTTGTCATTGGAATTCACTTGGCCAACCAAAGAAAATGGAGCAAATGGTTTGATGCCAGATTGGACGGTTTGAAAGATATGCTGCTGAGCTGCTTTCAACTGACTCTCACTGCAAGTTTTGGCATCGACTGAGATTGCCTTGCCAAATGAAAACAAAGTCAAATTTCCCAAAATTGAGAGAGGTTATTGTAGACCTTAAAAACATGATCTTGTAGCCCCTAATATTTTTTCAATACCTCTCATGAGCTCTGAGATACGAGCCCTAGAAGATCACTGCCCAATCATGCTTAGTGAACCTTGGGGTCACTTGGGTCGAGCGTGGTCGTGAGCTTTCCCATGACTCTATGGGTGGAATGGGATTGTCATTTTTGTTTACCCATCCAACCAAAGCTAATGGAGTAGATGGTTCGATGCCAAGTCATACAATTTGAAAGATATGCTACTAAGCCACTTTTAATTGACCCTCACTGCAAGTTTTGGCATCGACTGAGATCACCTTGCCAAATGCAAATGAAGTTGAATCACCCAAAATTGAGAGAGGTTATAGTAGACCTTAGAAACATGATCTTGTAGCACCTAATGGTTTGTCAATACCTCACACGAGCTTTGAGATACGAGCCCCGAAAGATCATTGCCCAATTGTGCATAGTGCACCTTGGGGTTACTTGGGTCAAGCGTGGTCGCGAGCTTTCCCGTGACTCCATGGGAAGAATGAGGTTGTCACTAATGTTTACCTAGCCAACCAAAGCCAATGGAGTAGATGGTTTGATGCCAGGTTAGATGGTTTGAAAGATACGCTACTGAGTTGCTTTCAACTGACCCTCACTGCAAGTTTTGGCATCGACTGAGATCGCCTTCCCAAATGCAAACGAAGTCGAATCACCCAAAACTGAGAGAGGTTATTGTATACCTTGGAAACACTATCCTATTACACCTAACATATTTTTGATACCTCTCATGAGGTCTGTGATACGAGCCCCATCAGATCACTGCCCAATCATGCTTAGTGCACCTTGGGGTAACTTGGGTCGAGCATGGTTGGGAGTGTTCCAGTGACTCCGTGGGTAGAATGGGATTGTCACTAGTGTTTATTTGACTAAATAGAGCCAATGGAGTAGATGGTTTGATGCCAGGTCAGACGATTTGAAAGATATGCTGCTAAGCCACTTTCAACTGACCCTCATTGCAAGTTTTGGCATCAACTGAGATTGCCTTGCCAAATGCAAATGAAGTTGAATCACCCAAAACTGAGAGAGGTTATTGCAGAGCTTAGTAACATGATCCAATAGCACATGATATCTTTTTGATACCTCTCACAAGCTCTAAGATATGAGCCCCAGAAGATCACTTCCCAATCATGCTTAGTGCACCTTGGGGTCACTTGGGTCGAGCGAGGTCGTGAGCATTCTCATGACTCTATGGGCAGAATGGGGTTGTCACTAGAATTTACCCAGCCAACCGAAGCTGATGGAGTAGATAGTTCAATGCTAGGTTAGATGGTTTGAAAGATACACTATTGAGCCACTTTCAACTGACCCTCACTGCAAGTTTTGGCATCGACTGAGATCACCTTGCCAAATGCAAATGAAGTTGAATCACCCAAAACTGAGAGAGGTTATTGTAGACCTTAGAAACATGATCTCATAGCCTCTGATATTTTTTTGATACCTCTCATGAGATTCAAGATACGAGCCCTGGAAGATTTATGCCCAAATCCTGCTTAGTGCACCTTGGGGTCACTTGGGTCGAGTGTGGTCGTGAGTGTTCCCTTGACTCCATGGGTAGAACGGGGTTGTCACTAGTGTTTACCTGGCCAATTGGAGCTAATGGAGTAGACATTTTGATGCTAGGTCAAATGGTTTGAAAGATACATTGCTGAGCCACTTTCAACTGACTGTTAATGGTATGTTTAAAATTTGAACTATGAAACTAATCATGATTAAGCTTGTGAAATTTGAACTGTGAAGCTTATTATGTTTGAGGCTTAACTTTTATAGATTTTTTGGAATGATAAAAAATAATATCCTAAAAGCATTATAAACAACAATCAAACATGTAAGAATTCAAACCATGCAAATGACATAAGTAAATGACATGTAAGATCCCTTCTTGGCACTATTGGCCACCCATACATGATTTTGGTTATAAGTCCTTATCAAGAGTTTTAGGACATTTAACTTTTAAATCCAATTGATTGTTACAAATTGCCATTATAGGCTTCAAAAGATCTTAATTAACCATTAAGGATCCTTTTTTCCTTCTATCTCTGATTGAATCCATGGTGACCATAGGTGTCTTCATAGGTGCTCCTGCACAGGTTATAATCCACATACAAAACCAAGTTTATTGACTCAAAATACAATCTAAGAAAGGTGAAATTAATGTATTGAAATTAAGCTTAACGAACTTAGAAAGTAATGCACTAAGTTAACTTATTACCTAGTCAAGTGTTCCTGAAGGGTCATCTCTTTGCTTCAAGGTATCCAATAGTGCTTCATGATTAGCAGTACTAATAGTCCAAAGTTCTTTTGTCTTTGGTCTTCCTTGATACTTTGACAACTTGACATTTGTTGCTATAACAAGGTGTGAATACATGAGAATAGTTTTGTGCTTCTCATAGTCTTCAAATACATGAATTCCATTCTTTCTAATCATGTATGTTCATAGCCATGTTCCCCCAACAACAACTGAACTAGTAGGATATGTGAACCCATCACCATCTATCATTGGTTGTACAAGCTTATGTTTACCTTATACACAACGTGCTAACAAATTGCCATTATAGGCTTCAAAAGATCTTAATTAACCATTAAGGATCCTTTTTTCCTTCTATCTCTGATTGAATCCATGGTGACCATAGGTGTCTTCATAGGTGCTCCTGCACAGGTTACAATCCACATACAAAACCAAGTTTATTGACTCAAAATACAATCTAAGAAAGGTGAAATTAATGTATTGAAATTAAGCTTAACGAACTTAGAAAGTAATGCACTAAGTTAACTTATTACCTAGTCAAGTGTTCCTGAAGGGTCATCGCTTTGCTTCAAGGTATCCAATAGTGCTTCATGATTAGCAGTACTAATAGTCCAAAGTTCTTTTGTCTTTGGTCTTCCTTGATACTTTGACAACTTGACATTTGTTGCTATAACAAGGTGTGAATACATGAGAATAGTTTTGTGCTTCTCATAGTCTTCAAATACATGAATTCCATTCTTTCTAATCATGTATGTTCATAGCCATGTTCCCCCAACAACAACTGAACTAGTAGGATATGTGAACCCATCACCATCTATCATTGGTTGTACAAGCTTATGTTTACCTTATACACAACGTGCTAACCAATAATCTAACCTCTCATCATTCCCTTGTGGTGCAACCAATCCAAAAACATTTCCTAGCGTCAGAAGATCTGAAAGATGGTCATAGTCAACTGAAGTGTCCATGTCATCATTGCTTATAGGGAGTGTCAAAGATAAAGGAGTTAGATACTGTGGAACACATGTATCCACCCACTCACTTGACTTGCAATGATCCCAATCATACTAAAAACACATGGGGCAAAAACAAGCCAACTCTCATGTCCAAATGGTCCATGTACTACTATTGGAGCTTCGGAATGAATGCATTTTTTAAGAGTCTTTCACTATTTGACAATCCAATCTATCTCCTATAGTTCCCTCCTCAACCAACTAAAAGAATCTATGCACTGTAGAATCAAGAGTCCCCACTTGTGACAATGCTAAAGTACACCAATCAATAATAGAATGAGCATAAAGAAGTACAACACCTAAAATCCTCAATTTCTCCTTAACTAGAGCTCTTTTCACACACGCACTTGCTCCGTCATGCTCCCCTTTCCCATGCCCTGACTCAAAAAAAATCCAAATATGAGGTGCACCTCTCTCCACATGCATTCTACACAACCAATAAAACATTCTAGCATTCTTAAATTGACCAGTGCAATTATCTAACCAAATGAGATGCCTATCCATAGCAATACCATTTTCCTGCAAGAAGTCAAAATAATTCTAGAAACAATGTTGAACAAACTCATGAGAGTGAGACTTGTCGTCGCTCATATAAAAATGGTACTCTCTAATTATCTTTCACTCATCTTTTGTGCTATCAGGGGAATGCCTATATGTGATGTGTACAAAAATAGCAACCTGAATGGAATTGTAATATTGAGCTTGAGTCTCATTTTGGGGCTGCAATGTATAGTTCTCCGTAAAGTCTATAATGGATATAATAGTTCCAATGGGGAAAGTGTCCTTACATGTCCTAAATTGTTGATCCAACCATTGAGACCTGTGACTATGCCTTGCATACTTGTAAAAAATATTTGTCTTGAAATCTGAGATAAAATCAGCAACATTGTATTATTTTGCAACTAACTCACCTCTAGAGCCTTCACCTCCACTCTTCAATGTATATTTCACCATTTCATATACTTTTTTTTGGACAAATGTCTTTCCAAAATTGTGTTCCAAACCCTCATAAAAACATGTTCTAAACTTGGACAAGCCACCACATTCTAAGCATTTGGCATTTAAGCAATATTTTTTATAAAATAAATAAACCATCATCTATATGACATAAAAATTGATCTAGCAAGTCTCTTGATGATTTGGGAAGACCACTTGCACCAAAATCCTCTAGCATTACATTAGTATGCAAAGTAGAAAAAATGGAGTGTAATAATTCATGATGCATTGAAAACTCAACATGATATTTGCAACAACATGTATTCTGAATCTTAAGGGCTACATAATAAAATGGCTTCACGGATTGAAAAGACCTTTGTGATATTTTCAATGTTGGATGTGTCTCACAAAATCTTTTATACAACATTGTTTGACTTACCTCCACATAATGTTTAGGATGTGGAGTGCGGTCTCGATTGCCAACTCTCAACTTCAAGACATGCTTCACATTTGGTGACACTCTTGAGTTAGCATCCCAAAATTGTTAAATTTCATCCTTGACAACATCTGTTGGCTTCTTATCAAAATGTGGAAGTCTCCCACCATAAGCCCATGTATCAATTTGAAGCGGATCATCAAGTCTTTCTCTTCTTGCAAGTGCTCTACCCAAAATTTTATGGTCTATATTGAAGTCAACACAAGTTTGTCTCATCAAACGAGCCTTTCTCAACTGATGACTTACTAAGGAGGTTGTAATAATCCTTCGAGCAACTCTCTTGTCTTTTTCTCTGCTAGTCTTCCCAATGCTATTGAGAGCATTGAAAATATTCTTCACAACAATGGCATTTCTCTCCATTTTTTTGTTCATACGAATCTTCAATTTCACAAGCATAGGTCTCATCTTTTGCATCTTTAACAATTGCACACAAATTTGACATTGCTCAACCAATGTCTTATTTCTAAAAAAATGATCATAAAGTCTTGAAGCCCACAACCTAATGGTTCTATGTGACCTCTTTCCTTCCCAATTATTCATAATGTTCTCCTCAATTTCAATTAACCATTTAGGTCTTCCTGAAAGCCCTGAATTTGATGTTTGATCATCTTTATTGCAAGGGACTTCATTTCACATATAATTTGGAGATGTGTAATGTTCATGTGGTTATTGTGCAACATTTTCATTCCCGAAGTCTACATTTTTAATCTCCATCTATACATTTTCAAATTCAACATCCTCTTCACTTACAACTACATTTACGGGGTTTGATTGATTAATGTTTAACATACCTTCTCTCCTTCTTCAGTGATTTTCCTTATCCTTTTCCCTATATGCTTGAATTTCTTGATCTGTTGGCTTCCTCTTGCGTTTAGCCTTTCGACGACTACTGCTTCCCATGGTGAGACCATAAGTCGACAAAAATCAAACAATGGGCCCCAAATCACCTTTTTTTTTCTGTAACATGTGAAAAAAGTATAAAATCTCATGATTGTATGTTCTATGGGGACGGGGAATATTTTGGTCAAATATTACCTATCCAAAATTGGGTATCCAATTTCATATCGGGTACCCGATATTCCCAGGAAGATTAAAAAAAGGATGGGAGCAAATGAAAAAAATTAAACTTTTACATATATTAATGTTGATGAAGGGTGCTCCGCTTAATACAACAAACACATAACAGAAACAGAGAAATAACAACAATATGCAAGAACATAAAATTGGCTTCTTATTATCTCCACAAATGTGGAATTACAAACTTTCAGAATTACAATATGCAAAGCCACATGGGCATTCCCTTACAATATTCTATAGGACAAAGCCTCAAATCAATACCCAGAACTATCCCAAACTGCCTAAGACAACACTACAACCTTCCTTATATAGGCAATTTTCCACCACCTGGGAAGGTTCCAGAATTTTTTTTTTTAGCCAACAAGGCCAACCAAACTTAGAATTATTTTATTTTTCATTTTATTACATCAAAGTCAGCTCAAAATAACTTTTGAAACCACAAAAATTTTGAAGGAAAATCATTTTCCACCATTTCAGGTGACCCAACTTCCAAAGACCATAAGTCATCAGCCGTTGACACAATTGACTATTATAACCCTATTTCCAAAACTAAAAAGTTTCAATATCTTCAAAACTAGACTTGATCTAGCAATGAAACTTTCTAGGCAGGCTCATATGACTAAGATGAATCTCCAACTATGAAATCAGAACATTCCGAGATCATATGATCAACTTACTAAAAATAGCAAGTTTCCATAAATAGCAACTCTACACAAGATAGCCCTTATTGAAAAGAAACTAGAAATATTTTTGGGTGATGCAAGATTGCTCTTAAACCCAGGATGCTCCTGCATCAGATGTATATATATATATATATAATATTACCTTTTGGCCTAATTTATATTTTTCATTTCTTCTAGGTCTTTAAAGGTGATTGGCTAAATCTTTGTATTAAATGTTAGGGAATGCATGAAAATAATATGATTCTGAGCATGCGCATGAGTCCCTACAGGGGCATAGTTGTGCCTTTTATAGGTGTCGTAAACCCTAGCTACACAGAAATGGAGGCTTTGAAGAATACATCACTGGAGGCATATTACAGAAGCAAAGGGCAAGAGAATCACTCTATTTCCATCATCTATGGCTGTGAAATGGTATCTTTCCCTAATTTTTCAATCGGAATGCTAGATTGCAAAGGTTCTAAAAATATATTCCAGTTGAACCGGATGATTGTACCATGCTTATTGATAATCTGACAGCACAACAGAGTCATTGGGAGGTTAAAAAAGAACAACCAGACTCCCTAGGGGTCCTAACACATGATAACGCATACTAGGACCCCTAGGGAGTACCCATGACCCCTTTTGACATAGTGGAAGGCTCAAGTGTGTCTTAAGGGGTCGTGGAGTCCCCATGACCACTTTTGACACATTGGAAGGCTCAAGTGTGTTTTAAGGGGTCTTACGACCCCTTAAGACACACTTGAGCCTTCCAATGTGTCAAAAGGGGTCATGGGGACTCCCTAGGAGTCCTAACATGTGATAAGGCATACTAGGACCCCTAGGGAGTCCCCATGACCCTTTTTGACACATTTGAATGCTCAAGTGTGTCTAAAAGGGTCCTAAGAACCAATATGACACACTTGAGCATTCGAATGTGTCAAAAAGCATCATGGGGACTCCCTAGCAGTCTAAGTACATCTTATCACGTGTTAGGAACCCTAGGGAGTCCCGATGACCCCTTTTAACACATTTGAATGCTCAAGTGTGTCCAAAGGGGTCCTAAGACCCCTTAAGACACACTTGAGCATTTAAATATTTCAAAAGGGGTCATGGGGACTCCCTAGGGGTCCTAATGCATAATAAGGTGTACTAGGACCCCTAGGGAGTCCCCATGACCCCTTTTGACACATTCAAATGCTCAAGAGTGTCTAAAGGGGTCCTAAGACCCCTTCAGACACTCTTGAGCATTAGAATGTGTCAAAAGGGGTCATAGGGACTCCTTAGGGGTTCTAATGCGTGATAATGCATACTAGCATCCCTAGGGCATCCCCATGACCCCTTTTGATAAATTTGAATGCTCAAGTGCATCCAAAGGGGTCCTAAGACCCCTTAAGAAATACTTGAGCATTCAAATTTGTCAAAAAGGGTCATGGGGACTCCCTAGGGGTCCTAATGCATGATAAGGCATACTAAAACCCCTCAGGAGTCCCCATGACCCCTTTTGACACATTCAAACCCTCAAGTGTGTCCAAAGGGGTCCTAAGACCTCTTAAGACACACTTGAGTGTTAAAATGTGTCAAAAGGGGTCATGTGGACTCTCTAGGGGTCCTAACACCTTATAAGGTGTAATAGGACCCCTAGGGAGTCCCCATGACCCCTTTTGACACATTTGAAAGCTGAAGTGTGTTTGAAGGGGTCCTAAGACCCCTTAAGACACACTTGAGCATTTAAATATGTCAAATGGGGTCATGGGGACTCCCTACATATCCTAACACATGATATGGTGTACTAGGACACCAAGGGAGTCCCCATGACTCCTTTTGACAAATTCAAATGCTCAAATGTGTCTGGAGGGGTCCTAAGACCCATTAAGACACACTTGAGCATTTGAATGTGTCAAAAGGGGTCATGGGGACTCCCTAGGGGTCCTAACACGTGATAAGGCATACTAGGATCCCTAGGAAGTCCCCATGACCTCTTTTGACACATTCAAATTTTCAATTGTGTCCAAAGGGGTCCTAAGACCCCTTAAGAAACACTTGAGCATTCAAATGTGTCAAAAGGGGTCATAGGGACTCCCTAGGGGTCCTAACGTGTAATAAGGCATACTAGGACCCCTAGGGAGTCTCCATGACCCATTTTGACACATTCAAATGCTCAAGTGTGTTTGAGGGGGTCCTAAGACCCCTTAAGACACACTTGAGCATTTGATTGTGTTAAATGGGGTCATTGGGACTCCCTAGGGTCCTAACGCATGATAAGGCATACTAGGACCCCTAGGGATTCCCCATGACCCCTTTTGACACATTAGAATGCTCAAGTGTGTCCAAAGGGGTCCTAAGACCCCTTAAGACACACTTGAGCATTGAAATGTATCAAACGGGGTCATGGGGACTCCCTAGGGGTCCTAACATGTGATAAGGCATGCTATAGGACCCCTATGGAGTCCCCATGACCCCTTTTGACACATTCAAATGCTCAAGTGTGTTTGGAGGGGTCCTCAGATTCCTTAAGACACACTTAAGTGTTTGAATGTGTCAAAAGGGGTCATGGGGACTCCCTAGGGGTCCTAACACATGATAAGATGTACAAAGACCCCTAGGGAGTCCCCATGACTCCTTTTGACTCATTCAAACACTCAAGTGTGTTTGCAGTGGTCCTAAGACCCCTTAAGACACACTTGAGCATTCCAATGTGTCAAAAGGGGTCATGGGGACTCCCTAGGGGTCCTAATGTGTAATAAGACATACTAAG
Organism: Chamaecyparis obtusa; assembly: GCA_027943335.1. NCBI lineage: Eukaryota > Viridiplantae > Streptophyta > Pinopsida > Cupressales > Cupressaceae > Chamaecyparis > Chamaecyparis obtusa. The sequence goes on from BSBK01005323.1 coordinate 136,424, forward strand.
ACCCCTACGGAGTCCCCATGACCCCTTTTGACACATTCAAATGTTTAAGTGTGTCCAAAGGGGTCCTAAGACCCCTTAAGACATAGTTGAGTGTTTGAATGTGTCAAAAGGAGTCATGGGGACTCCCTTGGGGTCCTAACATGTGATAAGGTGTGCTAGGACCCCTAGGGAGTCCCCATGACCCCTTTTGACATATTTGAACACTCAAGTGAGTCTGAAGGGGTCCTAAGACCCCTTAAGACACACTTGAGCATTCAAATGTTTCAAAAGTGGCCTTGGGGACTGCTTAGGGGTCTTAATGTGTGATAAGGGGTTCTAGGACCCCTAGGGAGTCCACATGACCCCTTTTGACATATTAAAATGCTCAAGTGTGTCCAAAGGGGTACTAAGACCCTTTAAGACAAACTTGAGTGATCAAATGTGTGAAAAGGGGTCATGGAGACTCCCTAGGGGTCCTAACCTATGATAAGGTGTATTAGGACCCCTAGGCAGTCCCCATGACCCCTTTTAACATATTCAAATGCTCAAGTGTGTACAGAGGGGTCCTAAGACCCCTTAAGTTACACTTGAGAATTCCAATGTGTCAAAAGGGGTCATGGGGACTCCCTAGGGGTCCTAACATGTGATAAGATGTAGTAAGACCCCTAGGGAGTCTCCATGACCCCTTTTGACACATTCAAATGCTCAAGTGTGTTTGGAGGGATCCTAAGACCCCTTAAGACCCACTTGAGAATTCCAATGTGTCAAAAGGGGTCATGGGGACTCCCTAGGGGTCCTAACGCATTATAAGACTTACTAAGACCCCTAGGGAGTCCCCATGACCCATTTTGACAAATTGGAACACTCAAGTGTGTCTTAAGGGGTCTTAGGACCCATCCAAACACACTTGAGCATTTGAATGTGTCAAGAGGGGTCATGGGGATTCCCTAGGGGTCCTAGTATGCCTTATCAAGTGTTAGGACCCATAGGGAGTCCCCATGACCCCTTTTGACACATTTGATTGTTCAAGTGTGTCTTAAGGGGTCTTAGGACCCCTTTGGACACACTTGAGTGTTTGACTATGTCAAAAGGGGCCATGGGAACTCCCTAGGGGTCCTAGTACACCTTATCACGTGTTGAGACCCCTAGGGAGTCCCGGTGACCCCTTTTGACACATTTGAATGCTCAAGTGTGTCTTAAGGTGTCTTAGGACCCCTTCAGACACACTTGAGCATTTGAATGTGTGAAAAGGGGTCATGGGGGCTGCCTAGGGGTACTAGTATGACTTATCATGTGTTAGGACCCCTAGGGAGTCCCCATGACTCCTTTTGACACATTCGAATGCTCAAGTGTGTCTGAAGGGGTCTTAGGACCCCTTTGGACACACTTAAGTGTTTGAATGTGTCAAAAGGGGTCTTGGGGACTCCCTAGGTATCTTAGTACATCTTATTACATGTTAGGACCCTTAGGGAGCCCCCATGACCCCTTTTGACACATTAAAATCCTCAAATTTCTCTTAAGGGGTCTTAGGACCCCTCTGGACACACTTGAGCATTCAAATGTGTCAAAATGGGTCATGGGGACTCCCTAGGTGTCTTAGTACATCTTATCAGGCGGGCCCCTAGGGAATCCCCATGACCCTTTTTGACACATTTGAATGCTCAAGTGTGTATGCAGGTGTCCTAAGACCCCTTAAGACACACTTGAGCATTCCAATGTGTCAAAAGAGGTCATGCGGACCACCTAGGGGTCCTAACATGTGATAAGGCATACTAGGACCCCTAGGGAGTCCCCATGACACCTTTTTGTCTTGAGGGGTCGTAAGAACCCTTAAGAAAAACTTGAGTGTTGGAATGTGTCAAAAGGGGTCATGGGGACTCCATCAGAGTCCTAACAGATGATAAGACACACTAAGACCCCTAGGGAGTCCCAATGACCCCTTTTGAGACATTCAAATGCTCAAGTGTGTTTGGAGGGGTCCTAAGACCCCTTAAGACACACTTGAGTGTTCCAATGTGTGAAAAGGGGTCATGGGGACTCCCTAGGTGTCCTAACATGTGATAAGATATACTAAGACCCCTAGGGAGACCCCATGACCCATTTTGACACATTTGAATGCTTAAGTGTGTCCAAAAGGGTCCTAAGACCCCTTAAGACACACTTGAGCATTCAAATGTGTCAAAAGGAATCATGGGGACTCCCTAGGGGTCCAAATGCATGATAAGGTATACTAGGACCCCTAGGGAGTCCCCATGAGCCCTTTTGACACATTCAAATGCTCAAGTGTGTCTTAAGGGGTCCTAAGACCCCTTAAGACACATTTGAGCATTCGAATGTGTCAAAAGGGGTCATGGGGACTCCCTATGGGTCTTAATGCATGATAAGTTGTACTAGGACCCCTACAAAATCCTCATGACCCCTTTTGACACACTCAAACACTCAAGTGTGTCCATAGGGGTCCTAAGACCCCTTAAGACACACTTGAGTGATCAAATGTGTCAAAAGGGGTCATGGGGAGTCCCTAGGGGTCCTAACATGTGATAAGGCATACTAGGACCCCTAGGGAGTCCCCATGACCTGTTTTGACACATTTGAACACTTAAGTATGTCCGAAGGGGTCTGAAGACCACTTAACACACACTAGAGCATTAGAATGTGTCAAAATAGGTCATGGGCACTCCCTAGGGGTCCGAACATGTGTTAAAGCATACTAGGACCCCTAGGGAGTCCCCATGACCCCTTCAGACACACTTAAGCATCCAAATGTGTCAAAAGGGGTCATAGGGATTCCCTAGGTGTCCTAACACATGATAAGACATATTAAGATCCCTTAGGGAGTCCCCATGACCCCTTTTAACACATTCAAACACTAAAGTGTGTATGGAGGGGTCCTAAGACCCCTTAAGACACACTTGAGCGATCGAATGTGTCAAAAGGGGTCATGTGGACTCCCTAGGGATCCTAACATGTGATAAGGCATACTAGGACCCCTAGGTAGCCTGCATGACCCCTTTTGACACATTCAAATGCTCAAGTGTCTCTGGAGGCTTCCTAAGACCCCTTAAGACAAACTTCATGGTTCAAATGTGTCGTAATGGGTCATGGGGACTCCCTACTAGTCTTAACATGTGATAAGGCATACTAGGACCCCTAGCGAGTCCCCATGACCCCTTTTGACACATTTGAATGCTCAAGTGTGATCAGAGGGGTCCTAAGACCCCTTAAGACATACTCAAGTGTTCAAATGTGTCAAAAGGGGTCATGGGAACTCCCTAGGGGTCCTAACACATGATAAGGCATACTAGGACCCCTAGGGAGTCACCTCAATGCCTTTTGACATATTTAAACACTCAAGTGTATCCTAAGGGGTCCTCAGACCCCTTAGGACACACTTGAGCATTCAAATGTGTCAAAAGGGGTCATGGGAATTCCCTAGGGGTCCTAACGCGTGATAAGGCATACTAGGACCCCTAGGGAGTCCCCATGATCCTTTTTGACACATTGGAATGCTCAAGTGTGTCCAAAGGGGTCCTAAGATCCCTTAAGACACACTTGAGCATTTGAATGTGTCAAAAGGGGTCATGGGGACTCCCTAGGGGTCTTAGTATGTCTTATCATGTGTTGGGACCCCTAGGGTGTCCCCATGACCCCTTTTGACACATTTGAATGCTCAAGTGTGTCTTAAGGGGTCTTAGGACCCCTTAAGACACACTTGAGCATTCAAATGTATGAAAAGGGGTCATGGGAACATCCTAGGGGTCCCAACATGTGATAAGATGTACTAAGACCCTTTGGGAGTCCCCATGACCCCTTTTGACACATTCAAATGCTCAAGTGTGTCTTAAGAGGTCTTAGGACCCCTTAGGACACATTTGAGCATTTCAATGTGTCAAAAGGGATCATGGGGACTCCCTAGGGGTTCTAACATGTGATAAGGTGTACTAGGAACCCTAGGGAGTCCCCATGACCCCTTTTGACACATTTGAATGCTCAAGTGTGTCCGAAGGGTTCCTAAGACCCCTTAAGACACACTTGAGCATTCAAATGTGTCAAAAGGGGTCATGGGGATTTCCTAGGGGTCCTAACATGTGATAAGGCATACTAGGACCCCTAGGGAGTCCCCATGACCCCTTTTGACAAATTTGAATGCTCAAGTGTGTCCGAAGGGGTCCTAGGACCTCTTAAGACATACTTGAGTGTCTCAATGTGTTAAAAGGGGTCATGGGGACTCCCAAGGGGTCTTAACACATGATAAGGCATACTAGGACCCCTAGAGAGTCACCAAGACCCCTTTTGATGGATTTGAATGCTCATGTGTATTTGAAGGGGTCCTAGGACCCCTTAAGACATACTTGAGTGTTCCAATGTGTCAAAAGGGGTCATGGTGACTTCCTAGGGGTCGTAACATGTGATAAGGCATACTAGGACCCCTAGGGAGTCCCCATGACCCCTTTTGACACATTTGAATGCTCAAGTTTGTCCAAAGGGGTTCTAGGACCCCTTAAGACACACTTGAGCATTCCAATGTGTCAAAAAAGGTCATTCTAGATTCTTTAGTGCTTCTAGTGAATCCAAATTTAGTTGTGATAAAGATGAGATTTTAGTGAATGAGTTCTTGCTAATACTACTCTTCCACCAGATCCAGATTTCAATCCTTTTGTGGATCTATAGGCTCAATCGCAAGCCCACAGGATTGGCCAAGAGAAAAATGTGATTTTATATCAACTGATTACAAAATGTTCAGTTGAGGAGAAAATATTGCAACAATGAAGAAGAAAATTGACTATGGAAAATCTAGTTATGAATTATGTTAAGAATGAAACTATTAAGGAATTGCATGAATCAAAAACCATGAAACTAACCTTCTGCAACAAAGAACATTCAAGCTATAGAATTTATTAACTCTAAATTTAAATGTCTTATCCGCATTCATGGAAGAGATTTCATTAGCATCCATGGAAGAAATTTCATTAACTTCAGACAAAATCATCTAAAAAAATTCATTAACTTCAGGTGAAATCGTTTAAGATAGACAAAAACAAAATCATATTACTCAGAAATGGTAGAGAAAGAAAATGAGATAAACCAAATTTATCAAATTCTTGCAATTCATAGCTTCTCTCCGAGCGCAAAATAACAATCCATGGAGCCAAAATTATGGTGAAAATCAAATTCTTCGAGTAAGTCATTCAGAAACATGCAAAATACTATAACGCATGATGATTTATAGAGAATTTATGATGGACTATGCTATGCAAAAACCCACAATCCCTGCCATATCTTAGAGTACTGATGAGAAGCAATGGCGAAAGTCTAAGACAGAGGCGGTGTTGGCATTGAAGCGGCAAGACATTCTTCATAATATTAGGGCAATGCCATCGAAATGACAAGGCTTTCCTCATAATGTCTCACTACCATTGATCTCTTCTTTAAATTTATTAATGCAGTTAGTTCTATGGTGCTTGCATAATTTCTAGTACAACTACTCATTTTACCAAACCCTTCCCTGCTATCCATAATCTTCAACCGGTTCAAAGATCTGTTTGGTTGTTCTTTTTTAACCTCCCAATGACTTTGTTGAGCTGGCGGATTATCAACAGGCATGGTATAATTGTCCGGTTCAACCAGAATCTATTTTGAGAACCTTGTCAATTTAGCGTTCTGATTGAAAAAGCATGAAAAGATACCATTTCACAGCCATAGGCGGTGGAAACAAAGTGATTCTCTTGCCCTTTGCTTCTGTAGTCCGCGTCCAGTGAACTATTCTTCAAAGCCTCCATTTCTGTGTAGCTAGGGTTTAAGGTGCCTGTAAAAGACACAACTATGCCCCCACCACCTTCTCACTCTCTCTCTTCCTCAATGGCTGCCCATGAATTTTTTAAATGGCTGATTAATTTCCTTTGCTTCTTTCAATGGCCATCCATGATTTTTCTGCAATCTTCCAACCTTTCGTACATAGTCGTAAAATACATATTAATATATCATACATATAAAATAATATATAATATATAATATAACATTTAATATTAATATATATTAAATAATATTTAAAATGTAAAAGGTATATTATATAATATTTAATATATAATCTAATATATAATTCTAATATATAGTTTTTTATATTAATATATAATTAAATAATATTTAATGTAAAATGTACATATTATATATAATATTTAATATATAATTGATATTATAAATATTTAATATATCTAATATATAGTTTTTTATATATAATATATATATAGGATGGAGAAATGGGAGGGAGAAAGTGGAGCGAAGGGAAAGTGAAAATTAAAAATTCTGCCGTCATATTCGAGTACCTGAAAATATTGGGTACTCGATTAGGCTTGGTATTGCCTTGTGCACCAAACCTACAAGGTCAACTATTGAAATGTCTCAAATACGTGTTTTTCCCCTATTTCTCTGAGTTCCAGACTTTGACAATGTAGCTGACAACTTTTTTTTCACCTGAATTTGATAAAATGAAAAGGGTATTTTAAGGATATTATCATCTTTCTATTGATATAATTGCTGTCAAATTCTAAATTCAGTAAGTAATTATTGGTTATTTTATAATTGACCTACCTCTAAAGTGCTAATTTATATATTGATTGAAAAATGACTATAACTTTCAAATGATATAACATTTTTGAAATACGAAAAAATGTGTCACATTCTGTGCTTCACCTACTATAAGGAAAAAAAATAAAAATTTGAATTTTGTAAAGTTTTAAATGAGTTAAGGTGGTTAGACACGGAAGTTTTTTTATTCTGAAAACGTTGTAGCATAAAATTCATAATTAATTAATTTTTTGGAATAAAATTACAAAAAAATATGCGTCACATCTGTGCATGAGTCTACTACTTATATATTAAATCTTATAAAAAAATATTATCATTTGATCATGATTAAGGTGGTGAGACATACACCTACTTCTTATTTTTTTCCTAAAATTTTTGTACTGCTGTATTGAAATCTATACTTTTCTTCAATTATATTAATTTTTTTTTAGAAAAGTCCTAGTATTTTAGAAACTTCATTCAATTTCCTACAAATTGTATTCTTACAACTTTTTCGTATTAGGTGTATAGCTAGTTCAAATTTTCACGTCAAGTTGACTAACCCTGATTTGCTGATTTTTCATTGCCACTTTTGGGCATAGTTTGGCCCCTCATGATCTTGCACATACCTGAGTATAAATTAGTTGACCAATTATGTGCTACTCCTGCTAAGATATCTTTATGGGAATTACTTCAAACTTCCCTGACATATCGTTAGGCATTGCAAAAAGCTTTATCTACTCTTCCTGCTTCACCTCCTAATCAAGAGAACATCCATTCTATTTTGGATTGTATGGATACTATGCCTTATGTACCTCCTATTGTGTTTTCTGATAATGATTTACCTTCCCTAGAGGTGTAGAATCAATATGATGCTCTTATGGTGGTTGTCTCTATTAATCAGAGTATCATTCAAAGAACCTTAATTGATAATGGATATGGGCTTAATGTTTGTAGCATGGATATGCTCAAGGCAATTAAGGCTGATCTTACTACTATTTAACCTGATAATGTTCCTATACGTGGATTTGACAATATAGCAAAGAGAACTTTGGGCATTATTACATTACCTGTTAAAGTTGGTCCAGTTATCTTAAATACTCCTATTCATGTTATGCCTGGACCTCTCAATTATAACCTTCTTTTAGGAAGACCATGGTTACATACTATGCATGTAGTCATCGCAAGGTTAGGTTCATCTATAACAACTTAATGTATACATTACATGCAGATGATGCCCCGAATCCTTGCTTAAATGTAGAATATGCCAAAATCTCTGAACCTCTTCAACCTAGTAAAGAGATTGAAAAACAACCAGAGATACAACAATTTGAGATAAAATAACCTAAGATTCAACAATAGGAAAGTCCATCTTCTTCTTCTTTGACTGAGGATGATTGGGGGACATTGGATTTTAATCCTATGTTTATTGGAGAATACAAGGTCTCTGATTTGGAATTTATGAAACAACAAAATGAATTTCAAAAAAAAGTTTTTATTTCTTCTCCGCTTTCTAAAGAACTAACAAGTAATTTTTTTGCCACTTCAATTAATGAAATGATTGAAACTATAAAGCCTGATTGTTATGACATTGTGACATATGCCACTCCTTGGGCTCCTTTTGGTATGACTGATCGATATGGTCCTAGTTATCATTTGCTTAAGAAATTGGGATTCAATGGGAAAGGATGTGGTAAATATGAACAAGGCATACAAGTACCTTTGGATAATGAAGTTTATGATCATACATATGGATTAGGATTCAATGCTTATAGACAACCATCATCTTTTCCTCTTAATGTTAATCATATTTGTAGTGGATAGTTGAAGTTGGTTAACCCATTATTGATTGAGCTTAGTCAAGAACCCTCTTTGGATATTTTTCCTAAAGATGAAGCCTTAATGGAATTTTTAGGGGTTTATGAAGATTTACCTAAGTTTCATAACAAACGAGGAAAGCATTATTATTTAAAAAATGATGCTTATTTTGGAGAACATGATAAACAAGATATTCTCCCTCTACCGATGGATCCTCCGATAAGAAGTGACTTGTTAATTACTAAAACTATTGATATTCAAGTGGATGAAAACAACTCTGAAAGGATGATAAAAATTGGGAACTGTTTGAATTAGGATGAACGTGATCAGTTGACTTCACTTTTTCTTGAATTTAAGGACATCTTTTCTTGGACATATTCAAATATGCCAGCTATATATTCTAAGATTGTTACTCATAACATCATTTTAAAACCAAATATGAAACCTGTGAAACAGAAAATTCAAAAGATGAATCCATAAATTGCTTTATTAGTCAAGGGTGAAATTGAGAAATTATTGGATTCTGGATTTATCCATTCTATTGATTACTCATATTGGATTTCAAACATTATGCCCATGTCAAAAGGAGAAAATAAGATAAGGATGTGTACCAATTTTAGAGATTTAAATAAGGCATCATTGAAAGATGATTTGCCCTTACCTAATATCGATATGATTGTGGATTCAACAATGGGTCATGCTTTGTTATCTTTTATGGATGGTTTTTGGGATATAATCAAATCTTTATCCTTCCTAAAGATCAATTTAAGACTACATTTATAACACCTTGGGGAACCTTTTGTTGGGTCATGATGCCTTTTGGATCAAAAAATATAGGAGCTGTTAATATGATTTGGAACAACAGAGAGGGGGGTGAATCAGTTTTTCTCAGGTCTAGATGTATAAAACAAACTTTAAAACTCTTCTACCAGTCAGATCTAACAACCAACATCTACTCGGTCATTACTGATTGCATAAAAGAAACGTATAACATTTTAGTCCACTACCCAACTATATCTATCTTGTAAAACATAGAAATGCTTAAACCAAAACATTCACACAAGTATTGACACTAGGACTTATAGTGGAAACCCAATTTGTCAAAAACCACTTTGTAACATGGTACTATTATTTTCACTCTGCTGAAGTGAGCTCAGTTAAAAGCTAACCCTGTCAAAGGTAACAAACACACTGTTAGGTGTGACCCGGTTAAAGGATTTAAACCACTATGTTAAAAGTGCACCTTGTTATAGGACTTACATACACTCCATTAGAATGTAACCTTGTTCAAAGGATTTAACATATGACTGTTAGGTCAACCTCTATTAAAAGGATTTTGACTATTACAATGATTAGAAAGTAGTAGTAATAATGATCTATAAACATACAACTCATTTTGAAAATATCAGATCCAATTTCATACACATATACTAGTTTACTGACTATGATCCTTTTCCATCTCCATCACTAATCTATTCGGTATTCTCCTCAAGCAATCATAACTCTTCTCCTTCAGCCTTCTCTACTTATATAGTCAATAACACCACCAGTATACTCTATCTTTTATCCACACACCACTATTCTCTCTCAGCCTCATGCTTAGGTTTTTCTAAATACAACTTCATTTAGGTCAATACATCTTTTTCTGCTTGATCCCCTTCATAGATCCTAGGGTTAGGTCAAATTCATCGAATCTAGTCATTTAATGTTATTCATCTTCTTTTCTAGAAACATCTCAAATCTCTTAAACATTTACCATAAAATGTTTTACAGTGCATTAAATGCTTCCATACAATCAATAAATAAAGTCAACACATTTTACATAATCCAAGAATTCAATGATGTCAGTCGGAAATCGGAATTCCCTTCAAATATAAAAATACTGACACTCAGTCAATACTGTGTTCAAATTCTTAGTCTATACTAGAAAGCTCGGTCAATACTAAAACTATTTCCTTAGCTAACACTATCTTCCTTGGCAACTAACTGATGTTTGGTCAACACTGGATTTGCTCGGCATACACTAACTTGGTCAACACTAACATCACTCAGCTTAAACAAGATTTCTCCTCTTTTGCTTGGTTAAGCCTACTAGTTTAGTCTTCATTCTTACTAAGATAAACAATACATTATCTTATCATTGTGCAACATAATCAAGTACTCATTGTAGTATCAAGATAACTCAACCTTTCCTTAGGTGCTATTGTTACCAACCTTTCCTGTCCCCATTTCATCAATCAAATAGATATAGTAATTTCCTATGCGGCAAAAGTCTCACCAGTTAAGGTTTGACATCAATGACAATACAACAATTACTTCAATTGTAGTTTCCAACAATCTCCCTCTTTGGCATTGATGGTAACACCATATTATATCACATGAATAACACATGGATTACCAACCAATCCAAAAAATTATCTATAAATCAAAAGTATTTTTAATATCCTTAGCTTCATTCTGATTCAGAATCTATTAGCCTACTTCTATGACCATCAGAAAATCAATTCTCCCTCTATCCTGATCCTTAATATCTATCATGTGATTGTCATATCTATCCATCTCCCTCTTTGACAAAAATGCCAAAGAAGCAACTTGAAAAAAAAAATGCATCCTCTAGATGTAGATATCATCTTTGCAGTTTAGTGTTTCTCCCTCTGTCATCTTGCTTATGATTGATTCTTGACTTTTCTCTTCTTTTCACAACTCTAGGCCGGTCCTAAATTGTGACCTTCTTCTGCATCAACTTTTCAAATATTCTTTGCAGTACATTTGTAGTGCTCCTAGCTTGAATAAGAAGCCTCAGTTAGGGGAAGGACCCCTAATTGACTTCTCAGATATTCATGTGCTTCTTTAGGTAAAGCCTTAGTGAATATGTCTTCTAATTGCTCCTTTGTATTCACATATTCCATTTTGACCTGCTTATCCTGTGCCAGCTTTCTCAAGTAGTGATACTTGATAGCGATGTGTTTGTTCTTTGTGTGCATCACTAGATTCTTAGAGATGTTGATAGCACTTATGTTATCATAGAAGATAACAATTGGTTCAGTGATTTCTTCCTTAATACCCATCAACAATTTCTTTATCCATATCAGATTTGAATAATTAACAACAACAGCAACATACTCGGCTTCAGCAGTAGATTGGGAAATGAAATTTTGTTTCTTGCTTGTCTAGGAAACTAATCTCTATCCAAGAAATAAATCTCCACCACTAGTACTTTTTCTATCATCTACATTTCCTACCCAATCAGCATCTGTGTAAAATCTCAATTCAAATCTCTCATCCTTCTTGTAATATAGCCCATAATCAGTAGTTCCTTTCAAGTATCTCATTATCCTCTTCATAGCCATCATGTGTGTTTCCTTAAGATTGGCAAAGAATCTCGCCACAATCCCAACATCTAATGCAATATCTGGTCTACTATGTATAGTATACTATAGTTTTCCAATCATAGATCTGTACAAAGTCTAGTTTACTTCTGTAGCTTCATCATTCTTAGATAACTTTTGTCCAATAGCCATAGGAGTACTCGCTAGTCTAGAATCTTCCATTCCAAAAGCTTTCAGTATCTCATGAATATATTTAGACTGTGTAATGAAAATTCTTTTTTCCATCTGATATACTTGTAAACCAACAAAGAATTTGATCTCACCAAACATGCTCATTTCAAATTATGTTTGCATTTCATGTGAAAATCTCTTACACAAGGCATCTTGTCCACCAAAAATAATAGCATCAACAAAAATCTTTTCCAAAAAGATTCCTTTACCTTCTTCATCCTTCATGTACAGATTGCTTGTATCATTTGTTCTTGAGAATCCAATCTATATTAAGTAGTTATGTAATCTCTCATACCATGCTCTAGGAGCTTTCTTTAATCCATATAGTGCTTTGTTCAGTTTGAAAACCATGTGTCTTTTGTTTGGATCAATAAAACCTTCTAGTTTTTCAATGTACACTTCTTCTAATATACCATTTAAAAATGCAGACTTTACATCCATTTGGTATACCTTGAAATCTTTATAAGCAATGTATGCAAGGAGAGTCCTTACTCCTTCCAATCTAGCTATAGGGGCAAATGTCTCCCCATAATCTATCCTTCTTCTTGTTCGTAGCCTTTGCATACCAGCCTAGCTTTGTTTCTTGTGATTTCACCATGCTCATTCAACTTATTTCAGAATACCCACTTTGTCCCAATGACATTTTTATTTTCAAGTCTCAATACCAGAGTCCAAGTATCATTCTTCTCTATCTAGTCTATCTCTTCATTCATTGCTTGTATCCAGTCTTCATTCTCTAATGCTTCCTTTGTTGTCTTAGGCTCAAATTCACACAGTAAACATGTTGGATCCTTTGTCTTGCTTCTGGTTAGAACTTCAATATCTTTGTCTCCAATTATCTATTCAAGCTTGTGATGTCTCCTTACATATTTTTCCAAAATAGGTTTAACTCTCCTTTCCTATAACTCATTAGGTTCCCCAATAAGATTGCTAGACTTAGCTTCAGAATGCTTGACAATCTCATCCTGATACTTGGCAACATCTTCCTATCGCTTGGCAGGTTCTTCTTCTCTCTCGACACTATTTTCCTGATGCTCAACATTGTGTTTCTGATGCTCGACATTGCTTACCCAAGACTCAGCATCAGGTGCAAGTCTGTCACTTGCCTCGTCTTCCTCTACATACACAAAAGATCTATAATATTCTGGTTCTCTTTTACTATCAGCTTCATTTCTTTCTACATACTCATCAATCTTGACATTCACACTTTCCACAATTTTTTTATTGTTAGCATTCAAACACTTATAAGATTTACTTTTTGTGGAATAGCCTAGGAATATACCTTCATCACTTTTAGCATCAAATTTTTCATTCCTATTGTCATTTAGTATGTAGCATTTTCTTCCAAACATTCTAAAGTATTTTACATTTGGTGCATACCCATGCCATAACTCATAATGTGTTAGATTTGTTCCTTTCTTTATCTGAACTCAGTTAAGAGTGTAAATAGTTGTACTTACAGCTTCCTTCTAGTACTTCTGTTCCACATTCTTTGCAATCAAAAATGTCCTTGTACAGTCCAAGATAGATATGTTCCTCCTTTCTGCTATGCCATTCTGTGGAGGAGTCCTCAGTGCAGACATTTGTCTTTTGATTCCTCTATCATTGAAAAAAAGATTAAATTAATTGGATATAAATTCTCCACCTCGATTAGATCTCAAACACTTTAGGTTCCTTACTATCTCCTTTTCAACCTTAGCCAAATACCACTTAAAGAATTGAAAAGCATCATATTTTTCTTTTAAGAACATTGCATGCATCATCCTGGTATGATCATCAACAAACAGAATAAAAGATCTAGCTCCACAATAACTTTGTATACCCATGGGTCCACAAAGGTTAGTATGAGCCAAATCTAAAGTATTCTTAGAAGTAAAGGTTTTGCTCTTGAAACTTGACTTTGTCATCTTTCCTAACTGACATTCTTTGCACACACACTCTCAAGTTTCTTCAATCTAGGTAGACCTCTCACTTTCTTTTTTTTACTAATCTCTACCAGATTATCAAAGTTAACATGACATAGCCTCTTATGCCATAACCAAATATCTTCAAGTTGTGCAATCATACAAGTTTCTTTAGATAGGTCAAGATAGAACAAATTACATCTTGTCTGCTCTCCACTTCTGATCAATTCACCAGTGGCATTGAATATTTCAGCCTTTTTGTGACAAAATTCCACTTGGTAACCAGTACTATTAAGCTGTGCAACACTCAACAGATTATAGTTAAGACCCTCTACCCAATATGCATTTTCACAAGAGATCTTATCAATCAGCTTAATCAATCATTTTCCTCTAACAGGACATGGTGCATCATTACCAAATTTTACACTTTTACCTTTATAATGATGTAAGGTATCAAACTTACTCTTGTCACTAGTCATGTGATGTGAACAACCATTGTCAATAATCCATTTATCATTCTTGTTCACATAGGAAATCAATGCAATTTTCTCATCCTCATCAGACTCATCTTTCATTGCAACATAGACAACCTCAATTTCAAAATCATCACTATCAGTGTCAGTTTCTTCTTCAAAAATGTAACAAGATTTCTTACCTTTTCCTTTGTAGTCCTTGTACCTTCGGTAGCTTATGTCATCCCTTATGTCTTTGTTCTTGTTATCTCTTTCTTCTTCCTTCTCATTCCTTTCAAGACATCTAGCATCTATATGACCAACTTTATTAAATGAAAAACTTATAATAGGGAGTTTACATTTGTATTTTCATTTTGCCCTTCTCAGTCTTCTAGCCATAAGAGCTTCTAGATCCTCAAGTTCTTCATCAGATGTGTCACTATCACTTTCACTTTCACTTATGCATTTCTCTTTCACCTTCTTTGACTTGATCAGAACCATTTGTGACTTAAAAGTAGATTCAACATTACCAATACTACCAACAGTGAAGTTATCATAGTTAGAAAGTTCAAAAGTAGTAAGCTTGCTGACCAAAATTTCCAAAGTAAGATTGTTGTTAGGGATACATCTAGATTCCTAAATTGCTAAAATTTTGATAGCATAAATAGGACACAGAGTTCTCAATACATTTCTAATTATAGTTTCATCAATAATAGTTCGATTTGCTACTCTAATAGCATTTACAACTTCTCTTATTCTACCACAATATTGTGTAATATTCTCATCTTCTTGCATTTTCATTTCATCAAATTTACCTCTTAGGTTCTTGGCTTTTTCTCTCATCACATTTATGTCACCGCCATAGATTTTTGCAAGGGTGTCTCACATTTGCATTGCAGTGCTACAGTCTTTGATGTCTTCAAATTCTGGATAACTTAGGGTAGATGCAATCTCCAACATTGCTTGGTTGTGTTCTTGCTTAGCTTTCATTTCCTCAACAAACAGGGGTGCAACAGGTGTGGTATAATCATTCTCAATGTAATATTTTTCAGAATCTCCAATGCCAGCCAAATGTAACTTCATCAAACTTTTCCATGTGGGAAATTTCTCCTTATTCAGCTTTGGTACCTCCTTCTTATACATCTTGATCATTTGCTTCAAGTACCTTCAAACTTGTTCTCTATCAATAGTAAGCACCATAGCTTTGATAACAATTGTTAATATGATTTTGAACAATACAGAGGGGGGTGAATCAGTTGTTCTCAGGTCTAGATGTATAAAACAAACTTTAAAACTCTTCTACCAATCAGATCTAACAACCAAAAACTACTCGATCATTACTGATTGCATAAAAGAAACATACAACATTGTAGTCCACTACCCAACTATATCTAACTTGTAAAACACAAAAATGCTTAAACCAAAACATTCACACAAGTATTGACACTAGGATTTATAGTGGAAACCCAATTTGGGAAAAATCACTTTGTAACATGCTACTATTATTTTCACTTTTCTGAATTGAGCTTGGTTAAAAGCCAACCCTGTCAAAGGTTATAAACACACTGTCAAGTGTGACCCAGTTAAAGGATTTAAACCACTCTGTTAAAAGTGTGCCTTGTTATAGGACTTACATACACTCCATTAGAATGAAACCTTGTTCAAAGGATTTAACATATGACTGTTAGGTCAACCTCTATTAAAAGGATTTTGACTATTACAATGATTAGAAAGTAGCAGTAATAATGATCTGTAAACATACAACCCACTTTGAAAATATCAGATCCAATTCTGTACACATATACTAGTTTACTGACTATGATCCTTTGTCATCTCCATCACTGATCTACTTGGTATTCTCCTCAAGAAATCATAACTCTTCTCCTTCAGCCTTCTCTTCTTATACAGTCAATAACACCACTAGTATACTCTATCTTCTATCTGCACACCACTATTCTCTCTCAGCCTCATGCTTAGGTTTTCCTAAATACAACTTCATTTAGGTCAATACATCTTTTGTTGCTTGATCTCCTTCGTAGATCTTAGGGTTAGGTTAGATTCATTGAATCTACTCGCTTTATGTTCTTCATCTTCTTTTCTAGAAACATCTCAAATCTCTTAAAGATTTACAATAAAACATTCTATAGTGCATTAAATGCTTCCATACAATCAATAAATAAAGTCAACACATTTTACATAATCCAAGAATTCAACAATGTCGGTTGGAAATATGGATTCCCTTCAAATATAAAAATACCGACGCTCGGTCAATACTATGTTCAACTTCTCGGTCTATTCTAGAAAGCTCGGTCAATACTAAAACTATTTCCTCAGCTAACACTATCTTCCTCAACAATTAACTGATGTTCGGTCAACACTAGATTTGCTCAGCATACACTAACTCAATCAACACTAACATCACTTAGCTTAAACAAGATTTCTCCTCTTTTTCTTGATTAAGCCTACTAGTTTAGTCTTCATTCTTACTAAGATAAAAAATACATTATCTTATCATTGTGCAACATAATAAAGTACTCATTGTAGTATTGAGATAACTCAACCTTTCCTATCCCCATCTCATCAATCAAATAGATATAGTACTTTCCTATGTAGCAACAGTCTCACCAGTTAAGCTTTGACATCAATGACAATAAAAAAATTGCTTCAATTGCAGTTTCCAATAAGAGCAACTTATCAACGAGTTATGACTTTGATTTTTCATGATTACATTCATAAGATCCTTGAAGATTATGTGGATGATATCTTGGAAAAATATATACAAAGAGAAGATCATGTTACAATTTTATGATAGATATTTGAAAGGATTAGAAGTTATAATATGAGATTGAATCCTAAGAAATGTGTCTTTGGAGTTGATTCTGATAAATTATTAGGATTTATAATCTCTAAGCGAGGCATTGAAGTAGATACCAAAAAGATTGAAGCTATTGTTAATATGCCTCCTCCTAAGAATATTTCTCAGTTATAGAGTTTACAAGGAAAAATACAAGCTATTCGTTGCTTTATTTCTAATTTAGCAGACTGAACTATCCCTTTTACTTCCTTGCTTAGAAAGGATACCACTTTCTCTTGGAATGATGAGTGTAAACAAACTTTTGAACAATTTAAGGAGTATCTTGCGAATCCTCCTATCTTGTAGCCTGCTAATTTTGATAAACCATTCCATTTATACACTTCAGCGACTCCACGAGCTGTGAGTGCGTTGTTAGCTCAAATTGATGATGATGGTAAAGAAAGACATGTGTATTACATTAGTCGGACTTTACTTGATTACAAAATAAGATATACAGATTTGGAAAGACAATGTCTAGCTATAGTTTATGCTTGTCAAAAACTTAGGCATTATCATATAAATGCTAAAGTTAATGTGATTGTCAAATTTGATCCTTTGAAACATCTTTTCTCACAAACTGATCTCTCTGGCTAGTTGGAAAAATGGGTGATGTTGCTTACCGAGTTTGATCTTAATTTTATTTCTTAAAAGTCTATTAAGGGACAAGCGTTGACAGATTATCTAGCTGAAGCTCATTTTCCTCACTTAGATAAATGTTCTACTTCAATAGAATTTCCTAATGATAATATCCTAGCTATTCAATAGGATGATATTTGGGAATTATATTTCAATGGGTCTAAGTGTAAAACAGGTTCTAGTGTGGGTATCATATTGATTCCCCCTACAAAAAAACCCATCCCTTTATCATATAAATTAATCTTTCCTTGTACTAATAATATTGTGAAGTATGAAGCTCTTATAGCTGGACTATGAGTAGCTTCATCCCTCAATATCAAACATTTACAAATATATGGAGATTCACAATTGATTTTTGAATAGATTAAAGGAGGATATTAGAATAAAAATGTTAAAATGACATAGTATAGAGATTTAGCTCTTGATGTGCTTTCACAATTCTCCTCTTATATGATTCATACTTTACCTAGGAAGGATAATCGACATGCAGATGCCATGGCAAGCATAGCTTCTTTGGTTTGTCTCGAGAATAATGTTGAAAACTTTCAATTTACTATAAAAACTCTTACAAGTCCTACAATTTCTGACAAGATTACCTCTGACTATTTCAATTTGCATTCGGATGAATGGTATTCACATATTTTTCATTTTTTGAAGGATGGTACTTTTCTTGAATCAGCAACAAGGAACACACGTAATCGTATTAGGAAAATTGCAGCATGTTACATCATTTTAGGAGATATGCTTTACAAAAGCTCTTGTGAAGGATTATTATTAAGATGTCTCAATAGAATTGAAATTCCTGTAGCTTTAGCAGAAGCCCATTCTAGTTCTTGTGGGGAACATTTTCATGGAAAATCCCTAGTTAATAAATTGCTTCGAATGGGATATTATTGGCAAACAATGGAACAAGATTCTTTTATGTTTGTTAAGAAATTTCCTCTATGTCAACAACATAGTAATTTGATTCATGCTCCTGCTCATGAGCTTCGTAATCAAGTTTCTCCATGGCCTTTTAGTGTTTGGGGTTTTGACCTTGTTGGAAAAATCTCATCGGCTTCTTCTCAAGGACATACTTACATTCTCACTGCTACAGATTACTTCACGAAGTGGGTTGAAGCTATCCCTCTTGGTTCAACAATGGTGGATATTATTTTTGATTTCATCCTTAATAATATCATAACAAGATTTGGTATTCCTTTGATGATAATTTTGGATAATGGAACCTCTTTTAAAAACAAAGAAGTCACAAAATTCTTGGAGAAATATAGAATTCAACATAGATTTTCAACTCCTTATTATCCTCAATCTAATGGACAAGCGAAAGAATCAAATAAAATTATTGAACAAATCTTGAGAAAAATAGTTAGTAAGCATGCGAAAGATTAGCATACTCAACTGACTTATGCTTTATGGGCCTATAGGACTAGTGTTCATACTGCCACGGGTACTTCTCCTTACAATCTTGTCTATGGTACTGATGCTATTATGCCTTTGGAACTAGAAATACCTTCTCTACGTGTTTCATATCATGGGATAATTGATAAAGATACTTTTTGGGAACAACGCTTACAAGAATTAGAAATGTTGGATGAACAATGAATACATGCATTAGAACATATAAAATCTTATCATAAATCTCTTTAGAAACAATACAATCATAAGGTAATTGAATGAATATTTGCTATTGGTGATTTAGTCCTTTATGAGAACCAACAAAATGTGAATGCTTTACTAGGTGAAAAAGGAAAATTTAGCCCTAATTGGCTTGGACCTTTTGTTGTTATTGAAAACTTTGGTTCAGGTGCTTATAAACTTGCTGATATGGATGGTGTTTCTTTCAAGGAACCCATTAATATTATGCATCTTAAATGTTATTATGCCTCATTTCTTTTATTCTATGTGCATTTATGTATTCCTTATAAAGTTTTATAGGTTATGTAGTTTTAGCAAAATTATATATTGAATATATTTATGCACTTTCTTTCTTTCTTTCTTTCTTTCTATTAAGTTTTATATTGATGAAAGCATAGTAATCAAACATAGAACTAATCAGTAGAGAAAGTTTTTCATTCATCAAAAAGAGTTTTTCAAGTTTTGATACATATGTGGCCAATGGCCCTATCTATCACTATGTCTATCACTACGCTCTAATGGCCGATGTCTTCCATATCTCTCTCCCCTATGATAGGAAGAAGAAGATTTATGTGTCCGTGTGTGGCTCCTCGATATGCTCATACCCTAGGGATGCTCTTGGGAACTCTGTAGCTCATCTATTAGCTTCTCCTCTCTTTCTCTGCACAATCTCAGCTCTTGTTGGATGCATGCAAAGATATCAGCATGCCTACCAAGATCTCTACAACTGATGGAAGAATCTCACTCATCGACTGGTAGTTGGTAGGATATAATTACATCCTTGAGAATCTTGGATACAAAGCTCCTCCACTCTGCTATGCTAGCTGTAGAATAAAAACTTTTATTAGTCTAGTGTCATGTTTATCTCAAATCAAATCACATATTCAATCATATTTCATATTTCATACCTGGGTCTCCCTCTTGGACATCACTAAAGTGTCTAGATGGTGGGTCTCCATGCTTGCTATATCTAGGTCTTGATGGTGGTGTTTCTATGTGGGGCCATGGGGGCCATCATGATCTCAGTGGTGATGTGTGAGTAATAGGTATATCTGCACTAGTATCACCAGTTGGGGACATGTCCTTGACTCTCTCCTCTAATCTCTCATCTGCTCTATCTGCTCTCTCCTCATCCATGGGATCTCCCTCAGAGATGTGCTCATCCTCATCTCTAATATCCTCATCCTCCTTTGTGGCACCACTATCCTAGTGTGTCCCCTCTATAAAACCTAGATCACTTGTGGGATAATCCTCAGGAAAGATAGGATGGATTCCCTAAAAACTCTAGTACCTAATGTAATCCCAACTCATGCCTGAATAGGTTACATCTAATGGTACCTCTATGTCCTCTGTCTCCTCTGCATCACTATCCTCTATGTTTTCTATCAATGGTCAGTGCATGTCATCGGGTCTCTAATAGTACCTCGTCAGATGTACATAGCAAGGTACTACACTAGGGACTCCCTATAACAGGCCGAACTATCTCATCACATGATCATAATAGTAGGGCATCACTAGATGACTCTGATGACCCTCTAGTAGCTTACATTTCTGGGAATGTCTCATTTGGAATCATGTATTAGGCCACTCTGTCATCCAGCAATAGGGTCTCCATATCACATCAGTGCTCGCAATATGGTCTAGATGTACTCTCTAGTAGAGCATATCTCCAAACTACCAAATATCTCTCAAAGGATATGCGAAGGCTCTCACTCTACTCACATGTACCATCAATGGAACTCCCTATAGACATGTACATGTGAAATTCTCAAACATCCAAATCTACAGGAGTGTGCATATTGATAGACTCTCCCGCCGATACCTCACTAGTTGACCTAGCTCATGGTATAGTTGAGATAGCATGTTGTGACCCCATGAGAACACGGTCCTCTCTCTCTCTCCATCCTCTATATGAGATTTGTAAGAGGTGAAAAAAATATAATACCCTTTGCATTAGGTAACACAACCAAGGATACTATGCAAAGCATCACCTTTCATACTAAATGTGTAGGGACTAATAGTATGGATGATAATAGGACTTGATCTGATCGGGTCCACACCTATGGAAGTTGTCCCCTATAATACTCTATGTCTACATGGATCTCCTCACAAGAATGTTGTGCTCTAGGTCTGATGGTCTCACCTTAGACTAGAAGCTGCATGATCCTGTAGACATCCTCTAATGTCACTGTAATCTCTCTAGAGGGAAGATGGAAGGAGCATGTATCCTCATCCCACCTCTCTATTAGAGCTGATAGCATGGCTCGGTGTAGTCTAATCTATGTAAGGACTGATACCCAATATATTCCCACATCCTTTAGTAACTACATCTCCTCATCATCAAGCTTGGATAGTCTCTCCCTAACCATGACTAGCAACTCTCCAAAGGGATGCTCTTGGAAACAGACCAAGTCCTGCAAGCACAAACAAACATCATGTCAATCATCTACATCATCAAATCTATAAATCTAATTGAACTAGGTCAAAGTGGACCTTAGTTAGGTCAAGGATGACCTTGCTGGGTCAATGTTGACTTTTCTAGGTTAGGGTTGACCTTTTTGGGTCAAGGTCAACCTCATCCCAGAAATAGCCAAAAACCCTCTGGTGAATGTCAACATTCATGGGTCAAAGTTGACCTAGATGGGTCAATGTCAACCTAGATGAGTTAGGGTCAACCTAAGAGGGGTAAAGTCAACCTTGCCTATAAAAAAAAAGAATTTGGAAAGTACAAAGGTAGACAACAACAAACTCACCTTAGGTAGTCACCGTCTGGTAGCCAGGCTATTTCTCAGAAGCTCCAGGCGCGTCGGTCGAAGTTCATCTCTTCTCGGCATCTTGCTTCATTGTTTCAAATCTGAAAATGGTAAGAATTAGTAAGTATTTCTCTCTTTATCTTATTTATAAGTTCAAATTAGGGTTTTATTAGGGTTTCTTTTAGGGTTTCCTTAGGGTAAACTTGGATTTCCCTTCTTATGCATTTAGACAGACATCCACTCTTTTCATCATAACTTGAGTTTGATAACTCCATTTTTAGTGTCATCAGTGGTGTTGGAATCATGATTCATATAAATAGCTCCTTGAACTAGTTTAGGAAGGTTAGGAATCCTTCTAATTGGTTTAGGAAAGGACATTTCAACACACTTCATATTGAGTACATAGAGTTTTTCTTACCACCCTATTTCACCCTTCTAAAGTAGAAAGCTGAAACAAGGGGGCATAAGGGGCTCTATATACTTCTCAAATTGTCATATAGTAAGCCTTAGGTGATTTATGGATTTTCATTAACCTTGTGTGTTGCAGGTTCTAACAGTTTTTGTAGGATCTTTACATCAAGGACTTGGCTATATCATTTTTATTTAATATAATGTTTTCTTACTTTAGCTTGCATATTCATGTAGTGTCATATCTGAGCTAAATTGGGGGCTAAATGTATCATCTTTAAATGGAAGAACTTTCATTTTGATAGGTTTATCACCCTTTGTTAGTATATTTATCATGATAGACTTACATTTAGGATGCATTTTGCACTTGATGTCTTCATTCTAGGTGAAATTAGGGTTAGGATCCTGAGGATTTTCCTTAATTTCCCTCTTCCATGGCTCTATTTTCTAGGTAGGACTAAGAAATAGGTCCTCATTTCCTTCATCATAATCATCATAGGATTTTATGCCACTCTCTGACATCCTATCCCATCCTGGCATCATTTCTATGTCTCCGGGCATCCCCGGGACCTCCTGTCCTGATTCTGGCTGGATCTGGGCCCACTAGGTCAAAGTCAAGGTTGACCCTGACCTAGGTCAGAGTTGAGCACATCCCTAACCTTGGTTAGAGATGAGTTCATCTTTGACCTCCTACAGAATCTATGCCCCTTTTCCAGATTTGGTCCCGACAAGCCCCGAAATCAATGTCAGGCCCTCGGATTTGAGTGCGGAAAGGTTTTAATTTGAATTTCATTTAATTTTTTTCCCTCCTTAGTTGGTTATTTTGATTACACCTTAATTTGAGGTGAAATTTGAATTATGGGTCCTCACATTACTCTAGGAGCCTCACCTTGAAACCTCTATATAAAGACTCTCATTTGCATTCATTTTCACAACACATCAACACCAAGCAATTGCACTCAAGTTATCATATTGCAAGGAGATTCAAGCAAGCAAGGAATGGTGAAGTGAAGATGCAAGATTGCAAGAGGATGATATAGAAGATCAAGCCATTGTTGATATCAAGCATCATTGTGAACATACCATTGTGAATACATACTTGGAGCAAGAGAGATCCTTTCTTCCTTGATCCACCTTTACCAACTTTCAAGCATTCAAAGATACAATCATGAGGTAGAAATTACAAATTGTGAGTTTGGTAGAAGTACTTTAGCCTTGGGGGCTTGTTATGCTTTTCTATCTCATTCAAATCTATGCATTGTTGTCTCATACATATTCATGCTAGGGTTTTGATCTAGATGATTAGATCTTGGCATTACACCTTCAATACACACACACACACATTCTATTTCAATTGGCTATTCGTGGAGGTGGAGATCACCAAAATAGGGGTTTGACTAAGGTAAAACCCTATATAGCCACCCCAAGAACTCCCTTTTTCATATATCTACAGTCGATGTTTCAAGAATTAGAGGATAGATCTGAGTACCCTTTTTGGAAAACTTCCAGGATTTGTGAACAAAGTCAAAATCGGCCTTCAAAATAAAAAAGTAGCCTTTGACCTTTTATTAGGGTCAAAGACTACCTGCTATCAGGAAGATGAAAGTTTTCTAGGTTTTCTTTTTTATAGCTTCCTAGTCCCAGATCTGGTTGTAGAATCTTCCAAAACTCCGCACAGGCTTCAGAAAATAGATATTTCTAAATCTATTTCATGATGAGGTATGTAACTTGACCCAATTAATTTTCAAGTATTTCCAGATTTACTTATGCTATTCCAATTCAAAACACATTACAAATGAATAGTGTTGAATGTTAGGTGCATTGTTAAGGCTCCATTTTTAACTTTATTAAGTAAATCATCTCATGCCTGAATAGGTCACATCTGATGGTACCCCTATATCCTCTATCTCATCTGCATCACTATCCTCTATGTCTACTACCAATGGTTGGCATATGGTGTTGGGTCTCTGATAATACCTCGTCAGATGTACATAGTGAGGTACTACTCTAGGGGCTCCCTATAACAAGCCAAATTGTCTCATCACTTGATCATAATAGTATGGCATCCCTATATAATTTTGATGACCCTCTAGAATCTATTTCTATTGTGAATGTCTCATCTGATATCATGTATTTGGCCACTCTGTCATCCAGTAGTAGGGTCTCCATATCACATCTATGCCCAGAATACGATCTAGATGTACCCTCCAATAAAGGATATTTCTGAACTGCAAGGCATCTCTCAAAGGATAAGCAAAAACTCTTGATGTACTCACATCTACCATCACTAGAGCACCCTATGGATGTGTACATGTGAAATTCTCAAATAGCCAAATCTGCAAGAGTGTGCATATCGAAAGACTCTCTCTCTAATATCTCATTAGCTGACATAGCTCATGGTATAGCTAGGCTAACATGTTACAGCCCCATGATAACACAATCCTATCACTCTCCATCCTCCATATAAGATGAGTAAGAGGTGTGGAAAATATTGTACCCTTTGTATTGGGTAACACAACCAAGGCTACTATACAAAGCATCACTCTTCGTACCAAAGGTGTAGGGCCTGACAGTATGGATGACAAAAGGATATTACCTAACCAGGTTCACATCTATGGAACCCATTCCAAATAATACTATCCATCTGCATGGATCTCCTCAAAATCTAGATGTGCTCTTGGTCTGAGAGTTTCTCATTGAACCATAAGCCCCAAGATCCTATAGACATCCTCCAGTGTCACAGTAATCTCTCCTAAGGGAAGATGAAAGGAACATGTATCCTCATCCCACCTCTCTATCAAAGCTAATAACATGGCTCAGTGTAGTCTGATCTATGGTAGGATTGATACCAAGTATAGTCCTACATCTCTTAGTAACTGCATCTCATCCTCATTCAGCTTGAATAGACTGTCTCTGACAACCCCTAGCAACTCTCCAAAGGGATACTCTCAGAGATAGACCATGTCATGTAAGCACAAGAAAAAATCATATTAGCAATCTATATCATCAAATCTACAAATCCAACTTGACTAGGTCAAGGTAGACCTCAGTTAAGTTAGGTTCAACCTTCTTGGGTCAAGGTTGACCTTTTTGGGTCAGGGTCAACCTCATCCCAAATAAGGTGGAGACCTTCCAGTTCATGTCAACCTTTTTGGGTCAAGGTTGACATAGCTAGGTTAGGGTCAAAATTTAAGGGTCAAGGTCAACCGTTCCTACAAAAATAAAGAATTTGGAAAATACAGGAACCAATAACAACAAACACACCTTAGGAAGTGACCATTTGGTAGCCAGACACTATCTCAAGAGCTCCATGCATGCCGCTCAAAGTTCTTCTCTCCTCAGCATCTTTCTTTCTCTCTTCAAATCTGAAAATGGTAAGAATGAGTAAGTATGACTTCCTTTTCCTTATTTATAGTTAAAATTAGGGTTTTTAAAGGTTTTCTCTTAGGCTTTACTTATGGTAAATTTGGATTTCCCTTCTTATGCATTTAGATAGACATTCACTCTTTTCATCATAACTTGAGTTTGGTAACTCTGTTTCAAGTGTCGTTAGTGGCATTGAAATCATGATTCAGATAACTAAGTCCTTGAATTGGTTTAGAAAGGCTAGGAATCATTCTAATTTGTTTAGGAAAGAACTTTTCAACAAAATTCATATACAATGTATAAAGTTATCCTTATCACCCTGTTTCACCCTTTAGAAGTAGAAAGCCAAAACAAGGGGGCATAAGGGGCTTTATGCACTTCTCAAAGTTTTCATTTAGTAAGCTATAGGTTATTTATGGATTTTCATTAACCTTGTGTGTTGCAGGTTCTAATAGTTTTCTGCACAATCTCTACATCGAGGACTTGGCTATATCCTTTTTATTTACTATGATGTTTTCTTACTTTAGCTTGCATATTCACGTAGTGTCATATCTAAGATAAAGTGGGGGCTAAATGTATCATCTTAAAATGGAAGAACTTCCATCTTCATAGTTTTAGCACCCTCATTTAGTGTATTTATCATGATAAACTTGTATTTAGGATGCATTTTGCACTTGATTCCTTCATTCTAGGTGAAATTAGGGTTAGGATCCCAAGGATTCACCTTAATTTACCTTATTTGTGGCTCTATTTTCTAGGTAGGATCTAGGTATAGGTCCTCCTAGCCTTCATCATGTTTATCATAGGACTTTTTTCCTCTCTCTAGCACTCTACCCTGTTCTGTCATCATTTCTAGGTCTCTAGGCATCCCCGGGACCTCCTATTTTCTACTCTGGCTGGATCTGGACCCCTAGGTCAACATCAAGGTTGACCCTAACCTAGGTTAGGGTCAAGGTAAAATATGACCTACATCAGATTCAAGGTTTTCCTTGACCTCTGTCAAGATTTAATCCCCCTATTCAAATTTTTGGTCCCGGAGGACCCCGAAATCAATGTCAGGCTTTCAGATCCAAATGTGAAAGGGTTTTAATTTGAAATTCATTTAATTATTTTACCTCCTTGGTTGGTTATTGTGATTGGACCATAATTCAAGGTGAAATTTGAATTATGGGTCCTCAAAATACTCTAGAAGCCTCATTTTGAAACATCTATATAAAGACTCTCATTTACCTTCATTTCCATCAAGTATCCATCAAGTGGAGACATAATTGATTCAAGAAAGAAATCAATGGTGAGGTGAAGATGAAATATTTCAAGAGGATGATATAGAAGATCAAGCCACTTTTGATATCAAGCATTTTTTTGAGCACACCATTATGAACATCTATTAGGAGCAAGAGAGACTTGTTCTTCCTTGATCCACCATTATCAACATTCAAGCATTCAAAGATACAATCATGAGGTAGCAATTATGGATTGTGATTTTGGTAAAATTAATTTAGCCTTGGGGGCTTGGTATGCTTTCTTATCTTATTCAAATCTATGCATTACTTTCTCATAACCATTCATGCTAGGGTTTTAATCTAGAGGATTAGATCTTGGCATTACGCATTCAACACACACACATATTTTATTACATCCGGCTATTCCTGGAGGTTGAGATCACCAAAATGGGGGTTTTAATAAGGAAAAACCCTATATAGCCACCCAAAAATACCATTTTCAGATTTCTACCATCATTGTTTCGAGAATTGCAGAGCGGATCTGAGTACCCTTTTCGTCAAACTTCCAGGATCCAGGAACAAAATTTCTATTGGAGTTGTTTCAGGTCAAGGTCAACCTTTAGTGGGGGGTATGATTGTGCCCTAAGGTAAGATTGTACCCCACTATTTGGGTCAAGGTTGACCTCCCTCAGAATTGAAAATTTTTTCTAGGTTTTCTCTGTTGCAGTTTTCTGGTTCTAGATCTGGTTGCAAAATTTTCCAAAACTATACATAGGCATCAAAAAATAGGTAATTCTAGATTAATTACATTATGAGGTATGTACCTTATCTTATCTAATTTCAAGCATTTCCAAATTTACATTACTCATTAATTCAATTCAAATTACATATGTTGAGGGGAATGTTAGATGCATTGTTAAACTCCATTTTACTCCTATTCAGCTTCCAATCATCAGCATTCCACATGAGAATGTGATTGTGTACCCACTTTGCATTTATATATATCTAAAATTATCTTTTTTCTTTTGTTTTCTCATTAATTAACTCATTGGATGCATCTTATCATATAATTTTTCAAAAAATATATATTTTTAATTAAATTTTATGCTATTTTTAAGTTCCTGAGTTTTTCCAAAACTGGTTGATTTTTCTCGAGTAATTTTTTTCAGGGCTTGGTGAGTTTTTTTCAAGTGAGAGCATTCCATCCTTTATGTACACAATAATTCATAGAAACATATACAATTCACAAATGAGGAGCCATGAGAGAGTGAAAGGTCATGTGACTGTTGAGCTTCATATTGTGAACAATCACTCACTTGAAGCCCAACTCTAGCACAACCATAAAGGGTGACATCCCTACAGTCCACTTTTAATGTCACACCATAACCAGGTCCATAGAATATTATAAGTTTGCCAAGCTCTATTAAAGGACACTTCGAATGAGTCTTCTCCAAATTCTATTAGACTTAATAAAATCTAATAGTTGAACATCTTATCTTAAGTTGCCCATAAATTCATGATCAGAAACAACACTTTGTGTAAATTCAAAATACATTCATTCATCTACAAAAAAATTATTTACTATACATGTACAACATTATCACTTGTAACTATGATCCTCTTTTCTACATCACATCTTACCACTTCTAGCCTATTGACCAATCCAATCTTCATTCTCAAGACCAAGATATGAGCATTAAACTTTTTCTCTTTCTTAATATCTGGCCAAGTGATCATGAGCTTCAAATTCATAAAACTTTTATTAATAGAATTCCACCCATAGTGGGTAAGGAAACCACCAATAGTCTTCTAAGAAAGAATAAAACTCAATAGAGGGGCACCATCCAAAACTAGTCCTTGATCTCTCACATGCTCACTGAACATACATAGAAGTAATTTGAATAGAGAATAAACTTGGGCTTCCCCATTCACCATATTCAATAGGAAATAATCTAGCTTTACTCCTACTTTCAACACCAATTCAATTTATGTCCACTACCCTCAATCCTCAAGATGAGTTCTTCGATCTATCCTAGTGATAGTAACACATGACTGAAGAAAATGAATAAGACTAAAACCTTTGGTTTCTATTCAAGCCATTGCTCACATTTTTGCTTCACAATTTATCCAACCCAGGGAACATAATATCTTGCTCAATGTTCATCTTTTGTAAAATAGACAAAGCTCACCAATAATTGTCTATAAAATTTGAGAAATCTCGTCTTTCCAAAATATCCTCTAAAGTACTTAACTTTTCAAAGATATTATCTTGTTTTATCAATAATTACTCTAGAAATTTCCATATTTTTACTTGCGAAATCAAAATATGGCTCTTTCTCATCATCAAGTTCTTCCCCACAAGTGTAAGAGTAACAATTTAGCAAGGAATGTAACTTACAATTTCAAACATGACTTGAAATGAATCTTACCGCACTTGAAATTCTAGCAGGCCTACACAAGTTCCTTGCCTCTTGCAGGATGTTGTTTCAAGTGATGTTCTTCCCTCAGCTTGATGCTTCTACATGTAGCTGGGTTCTTCCCTCTATCCTCTCTTGTGTTGGAGCTTTCTCATGTGGGGACTATTTCCGCTGGGGTTTCTTGCTCCAGGGTGCCAACTATTTCTTCTGGGATTTAGTAGGTGCTAAAGAAAAGATTTGATGTCAAAAAATTAATCCTCATTTCTTGTACTATCTTTGTGGAGATGAATGGTGTTACTAAGGAGGAAATAGAACATAATGTTTCAATTTTTTTCTCTAATGGTGTTATTTTTTGTTTCAAGGGTTTTTGGCCTAGCCTCCCTCAACTACATTGTTGGATCTCCCATTACTGTGAAACTTTTCTATCTGGTAATATTCATATTGACCCTATGGCTAAAGAATTTTTCATTGAAAATTTTGAGAATGATGAGGATAGAAATAAAATATTGTGTGAAAATTATTTTAACTAGAAGGATTACTATTTCTTATTAATGGTAAAACTCTAGCATCCTAGTTTTAATCCATCTTCTAAAACATTTGATATGATTTTGATTTTGATTTGTCTTCCTTATCTCCCTCTTTACCTATGGGTTGATTCCCTCTTTGAGGAATGGTTAATGCTCTTGGTGATTTTTTTTTGGTGGATGATGAATCGTCTAATATTCTTGACTCCACCTATGGTCGTATTTTTCTTTAGTTAGATGTGTCAAAAGGGATACCTATTGAAATCTTAATCAAATATTCACAGGGTAGTTGGGTTCAATCCTTGGAATATGAAGGGAATCCCTAAGAGATGTTTCAAAAAAGGTCATGTGGCTGAGAATTGCGGGTGTGAGAAGAAGATCTCATTAGCCACATGGTGGAATCGTGCCTCACCTTAGCATTACATAGTTGAAAAGAAATCTGGTTGTCTAAAGGGTGTCTCTCAAGAAAAAGATTTCACATTATCTTCCTAGGCTAATTTAGTTTCCAGTGGTGTGGATGTGGTGGTTGGGTTGCAGTCTCTTGTAGATGGTGGGCTCATTGTGGCTAGTATGCATCATGATTTTTTTCCTTCTCAGGGGGATCCATCTACTTGTTGTATGGCTATGGCGGTTGATTCATTGGCTATTCCTTTAGTTGGGTGTGGGGATAGACCCTTTAGGTCTAAGTTATTTGACTATGCAAGGATTTCCTCTCCTAATAGCTCCAAGGGTATTTATGTTTCCTTAAACTATCATTTCATGGGTTCTATTGGTCTTCTTTCTTAGATTTAAGGGGATCCATCTTTGGGTTCTCTGGTTTGGCTAGATGTTGCTACCAAGGTTGAAGAGGGCTAGATTACTATAAAAGGAAAGAAATATAAATCATCTACACCCCCTTTTTACATGACTCTTTATTTTGACAAGGGAGGTGCAAAAGGAAAATCATGAGTGGTCCTTGTTGTGGGTGATTGGGATGGAATTTAGCTAGTCCTTTCTATGGTTCTTGGTTTCCTGATATATTTTTGTGCAACTATTGTTTTTGGTTACAGGAGCCTATCCTAATTTGTTGTCTTGGATCCATTATTTTTTGTTTTAATGGGGATTCATAATATATCTTTAACATTCCTATTATTTAGGGTTTTGGATCCCCTTAAAACCTATTTTTTCTTTAATAAAAAACTTCTTCCCCACAATCCTAACTTGCATCTGAATCATCACTTTCTTCTCCCTTTGACTACTCCTCTCCATCATTTTTTTCATTTGTAATCGAAGATTTTCCATTTTTTCCATCTTGAACAACTACTCTTATAGAAATAACTTCCTTTGGATTTCCAAATCCAAAATCCCTTCACTTTGTAGTTAGCATATTACAAGACAACCCATTTTTTTATTATTTTTCTAAATGTTTTCAAGTGTTCCTTCACTCAATCTTCATCCCAAAATTATAGAATTCCAAGAGTCATAACCTCTACATCAATTTCACAAAGAGGATCTTATCAAATTCCACTTCTATAGTTCTATCACCTTGCATTTCTTCTACTATTTTTTAACTTCTTGTCGAGATGATTTATCAGTAAAGTGTGCTAAAGCTCTGTCATTATAAAAAATCGCTATCATAGCTCCTACTTCATTGTGACTCTCTAAAAAATATAAAGCATCCAATTTATTTCCTTTTTCAATCACTAAGTACCCTTTTGTTACCTTCCATTTATTGGATTCAAACATGGCATTACATCCTTGATAGATCAATTTTCCAGTGGAAATAAAATTATTTTTAAGTTGAGGGACATATTGGAAATATCCCATAGCATTTAACTATTTGTATTTGTTAGTTTCAACAAAACATATCCTTTTCCAACAATATTAAGACATTTATCATTTGGAAGAATGACCTTATCAAATTATGACTTTGAAAAGTTTGAAAAAATTCCTACATGAGGTAGTGTGAAATGATGCTCCCATATCGAGTACCCAAAGATTTTCTACAATTTTTGTTGTGGTTAAAATAAAATATTACCATCTTCAACATCTTCTCTTTGGTTCTAACTATTGCCCAAGAGTTCAGCCCTATCATATCCTAATTTAGGATGTCAATTTTATATTACTCTATCTCATGTTACATCTAAAGAAAGAAGGAAAAAATGCTATGAAAAAGAGGAAAAGATGATCAGGAATAGTAGCTGAGAAGTGTAATTTATGAAATCCTAAATAGTAGCTAAGAGGTGCAAAAGCCGATTGGGAATAACAGTTGAGAATATAAATTCTTGGAATCCAAGAGTAATAGCTAAGAAGTGTGATTCCTAAAATTTTGAATAGTAGTTGAGAGGTGCAAAAGTCAATCGGGAATAGTAGTTGAGAAGTGTGATTTTCAAAAATTAGGAATAGTAGCTAAGAGTGTGATTCTTGAAATATCAAAATTGGGAAATTATAAAAGGTTAGTTTCTAAAATTTGTGAAGTGGAAGATGGGCTTATAAAATTGTCATCGTAACTGCTCCATCGGTGGATTATGAAGATATGCGGTGAAAAACCCTACGCATTGCTGACAATTACTCAAAAGTCTGATGAACATTGGTGGAACCAAATGTCTAGTGCACATGGTAACATGTCAGAGGATTTACATTATAGAAGCTAGCAAGTACTGTGGATATGTAAAGTGATCCATCAGATTCTGAAAGACTACATGCATGTTTCCAAAGCCTGGCACCTCGAGTGTTATTATTGTGAAACCTCCTCTACATACGTTTCAAGATTATAATTTAAGTGGTGACCACTGAATCATGTGATGCAAGAGCATCCTAGGATTCTTGGCAATCCTGTATCACCCAAAAATATGATTGAGTTGATCTTAGTAGTGTAGTATTTTTGCTCAATTTTAGTGTTTATTAGGTTGCTCGGTCTCTAAAGAACTCTTAGTAACTAAAGGCATCAGTTATTCCTAGCACTCGACGATAACTACATTACTCGGTGATGCTTGGCTTGGTTGGTTCACTAGCGCTCGGTTATGTCTCTGCTGCTCGGTAATTGGTCTTACCGATTGGTGTTCTTGCTTGGATGACTAATGCATTTAATTTGGGTCACATTCCTCAAGTTATGGATTGACTGTTGGACATTTGAGGACCTATATCTAGCATGTTTCATTCTTCTATGAGGATATAATGACCATTTGGGGCCATCTTGGAGAATGTAATTTATTATAAGGCTATTTTTTGTAAGCCGACTGATGTTTTGGCATTTAATAATTTCTCCTAGGAGCTAGTTGTTTCATCCAGCCGACTTGTAGTTGAGGATGAGTATTTATAGGATGTTTGGGTAGTTGTTTAAGGGAATCAATAGGGAGAGTTAGTAGCTTGTGGGCTTAAGAATAGGAAGATTTCTTGGAAGTTGCGAGTATAAGTTTAGATCTTTCCTGGGATCCCTACCAGTGTCCTATCATGTTGCAGACTTGGGCTAGCTGAGTGGTGAAGTTGTGGAAAAGATTTGGATCCTGCGAGATCTTATAGAGTGTTACTTGCTTTGTATTACTATAATCAGGAAGTCCTTACAGCCCAGCACATTACATGTAATTGATGAATTTATGAATAAAGATTCATATTTTATTCCAGATCTAGTGTTATTATTGTGTAATTCTGTTGTGTAATAGTTTTGCTACAAGATCAGACAGTCCTTAATTGGATTCTCCATCCTTGATTACATTAGGTAGTATCAGAGTGAAGTTGATCTTGTTTTGGAGTGAAGGTTGACCTAGCAAGGCTGATCTTGGAAAGTTGATCTGGTAGGTTGTATCATAGATCATCCCTTTAGTTTCATTTTCCATCATCCCCTTATAATAGCCTCATTTTATCAAACCCACCAACCTTAAAAATCTAAAAAATCTAAAATCCAAAATATCCAAGTCCAAATCCAAAATCCTTGAAATCAATCCACCTATCCAAAACATCCACTTAATGTCACATCCTTTGAGTTTCTTACTCCTCATCCTAAATAAAAATCATCTTAGCTCCACTCTTCAACTAATAATTTTCTTGGGTAGATCGTACTTGTCTTTGTAGGCCTCATCATCTTGAACCAGAGATTGGCATGCACTCAAAAGGATCTCATCTTCCAAAGATCACAAGTATATCCTAGGTTGACAATCCCACCCACTTTGATCCTACACCAAGAAGAAGAAAATCATTCTAACACTTAGTATTCTCCATCATCCTAATCCAATCAACATCCAAACATCCCTTAGCTCATCCAAGATTCATCCTAAAGTCATACATCTATCCTTAGATTTTCATATGCTTATCCTATCTACCATCCTTAAAATTTTTCCTTAGAAGCATCTTGCATTCATCCACTATTGCATCTTTTAGGACTTACATTTCATGCATGTCAAGACATGATCCAAGAAGAGAAAGAATATGGATCACAACCTAGCCACTAGTTCATCTGATCCCAACGATCCTAATAGCATGATGGTGACATAGGATCTACAACCCCCATAAGTCGAGAATGTGTCAAAAGATCCAATAGAGACACCTACCACATTTTCCATGGAAGCATTCATGAGACATCCCGGACATGCACAAATGGTTAGTGCAATCATAAACTAGAATCATATTTCCATTTTGGAAAACTATGCATGGGAGGGTACTCCCATTCCACCACACCTCCAAACCTTCAGTCCTTCAAAACCCATATCCATCCCCATTGATTCCTATAACCCCATTGTCCAAAAAATCATTGACCCCAACTTAATAATATCCCAAGTGGCCTCACCTATCCCCGATCTCTTGTAATCTGGTTCCACAAAACCCACAGTTAAAACAAAGGCACAATCTACTCCCTTTTCCATCATGGGGGGACCGCTTCTACCTAAAACATCTCAAGCCACCACTCTGGAATAGAGCTATACACAAGCACAACCTCCACCTCCTACGCAAACCTCCACACAAGTAGTACCTCAACCTTTCATAAACCAATCCTCCACATCAACACCATTATTTTAGGGGCTAACACAAGCACTTCCCTCTTTTACTCAACAAACCTCCTCATCAACACCATTTTTCTAGGGAGAAATGCAAGAACTGCCTCCCGCTTCTCAGAACGCTTTCACTCAAACATTCATTCCACCCATTACTCAATTGGATCTTCTATATATTTTCAAACTTCTACAAATCCTTTCCCTAAATCAATGATCTATTCTTTCTTTCAACTTTGTCCTACTTTTCACTTGGCTAAGAATGGAAGTTTCAATCTTCACTGATTGCGACAACATTTCTTAACAAGTTTAAATAATACATTTTCTCTTATCACTAATGTCAATAGTAAATGAAAATTCACCATGCACAATAAAAGTTAGTGCAAGCACCTCATAATTATCTACACATAATATTTTAAGATTGAGATCATTGTGTTTTTCCATTTGTTAGCACAACACACATTTTAATAGCGGCCTACCCATCTTTGTGCTAGAATTTATACCAACCCACAACATATCTCTCATGCACCAAATAGTTTCTTTGTCCAATGGTGGGCTTGAGACTTATTTTAACATAACACACAACCTCTTCACGGGTGATCAAAGATTTTGTGTCTTTGTTCAAAGGTAGTTTTTCCACATGAATGTAACGGGTCCTCAATCTATCTAATCGCAATTCTTTCCAGTGGTGGGCCCAGTTCTTTCTCAACATTAGGCACATGGTTGTCTCAGAGGCTTTTCAAGGATCCTAGCCTCAGTCAATTACATCTTTCAACACTTTTATGCTACGTGTCTTCTCTATTGTAGCTCTATTTTTTCATGTGTCCATCTCAACACTTTCATCATTCTTCTACTATGGATGGAGTTCTTGAAAAAACTACCACCATTAGGTTTGAGGAATGGAAGCCACTATAATTATGGGGATCTGATTCTTTTTCTAAAAAAGGGGGGTTGGCTATAATATTTTATGGTGAGTAGGGTGGCCCAACCTAAAAGTCTTGGTAGGAATAGAAACACGAGGCAATATATCTGATCTAGATTTTACGTTTCCTAGCTTATGCCTTGGCTATATATGTAGAGCATTATAATAGGATTAGGGGGGATTTTTAGGAATTTTTATCTTATACAAAAGGCTATTCTATCAAGCCTTAAGACTGTAATGAGAATTTTAAATCAATGAAATATATCAACCGTACTTGTCGCCCTTTGTCTTTCTAAGATTAATTTATTTTCATGAATGTTTTTTATACATTTTATGACTCCAATAGTTGTATTTTGGTTTTTTTTATGAAAATTATGTTTTAAGATTATTTGTATATGGTTATCATTACATTCTCCATGTTTTATGTCTCATGCCTAGATAGTTATTCATATATCTATGACTATTCCTTTATCAGGTCTAGAGGGTTGGCTTGCTATCTCATTTTAGGGTTAGCCTGTGCATTTTAAAGTGTTCCAAAAGCTTTGGGAGATCACCATAGTAGGAGTAGATTTTCTTCTTATTTCCCCTTAGCACAAAATGAAGAGCCAACTTCTAAAATCCTAGAGGTTTCTCAATCAGAACACATAAGATCCCAAACTCATTAAACTTCCCATAAAGTCATTACATGTGAGAGTGATTTTAGGTGTCAAAAATTCCATTTTATGACATGCCCAGAGGGACCAAACTTACACAAACTATAGAAGAGGTTCCTTCTTCAGTATTTTTGGCTTTCAAGAGCTAGATCCTAAGCACCCGATGACTATATAGCCTTCTTTAGGGCTAGATCCTGATGATATTGACAAGGATTCCCTTAATCAATTCCTCACTTTCCCCTATATGTTGAGATGGGGAGGTATTAAAGCCAACAATATTATCCCCCTCCTTTTCATGAAGATACACACATTCTACCTTTCTACTAATAATACCCAGGTAGGAGTGTTGATAGTTTTTCTTTATATACCATTGTTGCATTCAATTATGAGAAAAACCTATCCACCCACTTTTATGCCTATCATTTGTAGGAGGTTCCTATTAACTCATATCAACATGCTTACCCTTTCACCCACAACTAGAATGTGGGAAACCAAGAAGATATCAGCTATTGAGAGATACTAATAAATCTTTAGGAAGAGATGAAAGCTATCAAGGAAGAGAAAGAGTATCACCATTGAAAATAAGAACTTGATTATCAATATTACATGTTGCATCAGAAAGATGATGTCCTAAGGATGCAAAAAGAGAAGTTCCTTGCAATGAAAGTTTCTACCTATGAAGAAAGGACCAGGCAATTGGCTTTGAATGAAGTAGGAAACAATGAAGATGAAGAAGGAAGTAGAGGGTTAGGATTGAAGAAAGAGGTGGACACATCTAGTCATTGGCTTCCTTTTTGTCTGAGAATGTCATAGGAGGAAAAGGAGAAGGTTGTTCTCCCAAAAGCCCCTCTATAGACATGCATTCAAGGAAGGTGATAAAAAGGAGCAATACATAATCTCTAGATATTTAAGGAGATTCCTCTTTTCATTGACGAAGAGGAGATTGAGAAACATGATGTACCAACATAGAATACAATTCCAAGCTATCACTTCTCTATTTTTTAGGCATCTTTTGGTTTGGTGGTCCTAGATGAGATTGATGTTGATGATGAATTTTTAGGTGAATTCAATTCTATTTGCGCATCAGTCAACTTGGAGTTGGATGTTTGTGGGTCTGCAAGTTGTAATTTGCTACAAAAGGGGGAATTCTCCTATGTAGTAAAGAAGACATTAGACTATTTCTAATGGTTATCTAAAGCAAGAGATAGCTGAACCAATTAAGGGATGCCCCATCAAACATTTGGCCTAGAGGTGTTGTTGTAATTCACCACTGGTCATGCTCATCTCTAATCATGAAGAAGAGCTTAGTGATGAAAAGGAGTAGCTTACCCTTTGCTGCAGGGAGATAATATTCTGACATGGGTAAGTTTCTTTATTTTCAATTTTTGGGGAGCATTTTGACATGTTAGATGCCTTTCAAGATTTGTTTTATGGTTTTCCATCCAAAAACATGTAATAAACCAAAGAATAGTTTGGAAGGGAAGCTATTTTAACAAACAAGTCAATGGTTTTGTTTAAAATCTTGTAATATAAATATGTGCACATTATATGTAAATATTTGTATAGCAATAGGTTAGGAGTTTTCTTTCCAAGAAGTTCTATTTACACATAGTGCATTCTCCTTAAGGGAATGCAAGTTGTAGTTCTAATTTCCTCTAAGTGAAAGCTTGCAAATGTTTTTGGAATCATCCCTTTTTTTGAGTTTCTTTTCTCTAAGCTCGGTGTATAGGGAAATGGCCTATGAAGCTAGAGATTTGGGCTCACATCTCATAGGTAGGATATCCCTGAAAGTCACCAGAACTGTTAAGGAAAATTTATTGTGCATGAGAAAATTTGGTGTGAGTGCCTCATTCATTATCTCTGCATAATATTTCAAGATTCAGAGCACAACACTTTTGAATTTGTCAGCAGGGCACATGTTTTAATATCATCCTACCCTTTGTTGCACCATATTTTTTTCCACCAGGTCACGTGTCTCTCGAGTGCCAAATATTTTTTTCATCTAATGTTGGGCCTGGGCTTTCTTTTAACATGACATAGGACCTCTTCGCAGGTGATTAGAGCTATTATGTCTTTGTTCAAAGGCATTTTCCACAGGTAGATCCCATGTGTCCTTTTAGTTAGCTGTGATTATTTCCACTGGAAGGCTTGGTTCTTTCACAACATTGGCCCATGGCGGTCTTGTGGAATTTTCAAGGAGCCTATTCTTGGCCACTTACAAATTTCAATTTTATCATGCCACATGTCTTCTCTATTGTAGACACATTTTATCATGCACCCAGTTTGACACTTTCACTATTCTTTTGGTGTGGGTGCACTTCTGAATAAAACCCACCTTGTCTATATATGTAGAGCATTGTGATGGGATTAGGTGGGGGGGATTTTTAGGAATTTCTCTCTTATGCAAAAGGATATTCTATAAAGTCTTAATATTGTAATGAGCATTTTGAATCAATGAAATGTATCAACCGTATTTGTAGCCCTTTATCTTTGAAATATTTTTTTTTCATGAAAGTTTTATGTGCATTTCATGACTTTAACAGTTGCATTTAAGTTTTTTCTATGTAGATTATGCTTTAAGCTTCTTTGTATATATTATCATTACATGATCCCTAATTTATGTCTCATGTTTAGTGTTTCCAGTCAAATAAATTTCACCTTATTCATATGCGGCAAATTTTCAACCTTTGTCAAAGTTTAAGTTGTAAATTGAATCTTGAACTTTGAACTTGAACTTTATGGTTCAAGGTTCAAAGTTCAATATGCATTTCTCCAAAAAGCATCATGCATTGTTAGCATCTTGGTCAAAATCCTTTTTCCATCATAGTCACGTGTTTGTTTGTAAATGTTAAAACAAATTTTGAACTTTGAACCCATACTTTATGGTTCAAGGTTCACATTTAATTCTGCACTTTGACAGCTTTGCATTAAAAAGTCTCCCAAGTCAAGGTTTTAAATCTCCAAGCTTGTTATAGATGTCCTAGGGGCCCACCATAGTTGTCAAGAGTGCATATTAATTAAAACATCATGAATTGTGTACTTGGAACCTAAACTTTATAGTTCAAGGATCAAATTTTGAGATGTAATAATACCCAGAGATAAGCTGCGAGCCAAATCTTTACATACTAAC
The DNA here is from genome assembly GCA_027943335.1 of Chamaecyparis obtusa. Taxonomy (NCBI): domain Eukaryota; kingdom Viridiplantae; phylum Streptophyta; class Pinopsida; order Cupressales; family Cupressaceae; genus Chamaecyparis; species Chamaecyparis obtusa. Next base: position 176,186 of record BSBK01005323.1, read on the forward strand.
AATGAAATGATTGATGTGACCAAAGGAGTGGTGCCACCTCAGCTCATGGGATTTTCTTATTGATGAGAAGTGTGTTTGATAGGCTATTAACATTTATTGTGGCATAAAAATTGATCGCATGGCAGTTCACATGAGTTTATGGAAATCAAAGCAAGTGTGTGTGTATTTATTTTCCCTCTCTTCTCATTTATTTATTCTGCTCTGCTTATCTTCTAGAGATGTCTTGGCATGGCAAGGTAACATTTTTGAGAAGCAGGAAAATGGTGAGTTCTAAAGCAACCTTGGCTCTATAATTCCTTTAAGCTGGCTCATTTTAAAAGCAAAGAGCCTGTTTCGTAAGAATCTTGCAAGATTTTGTTTTAGTATGTCTTCTTGCAAAGTAAAATTCATAAAGGAAAATAAATTTTCCCCAATCAGTAGTTGTTTGCAGGAGATGAGAGATATGGTGATAATGGATGATGATATAAGAGAAATTATGCAAAGATTAAGGGAAATAGTTGACGAAGCCATATTTGTCAGGATTGTAGAAAGTGCTTTGTTAGAAGTGGCCGGTTTCCTTGAAGTAATTCCATGCCCAAAGCTAGTGATAGAATGTCGTAATAGGTATAATAAAGCTGAGAAATGCATCAACATAGAAAATGGTAAAGTCTTGGTGAATATTAATAGAGATTTAATAATGACCGCTTTTAAAATCCCACCCCTGGAGGTTTATGGGGATTGGAGTATTGATAAAGCCATAGCTGACTCTGAAAAACACAAGAGGGAATATAGAAATAACATAGCAAGAGACTGGTTGTTGAACCCAGAAAAAGGAGGTTCCTGTCTACCTAGACCCCTTAGAAAAGATCACCTATTTAGAGAAGTAAGGGATATAACAGTAATGTTAAACAGGGTTAAAGGTAATCCTGTAGACACCAGTCGAGAAGACTAGATGTACATTTTTGTGCAGGCCATCCTAGACATTGGTAATGTCGAGGATTGGGTAGAAATTATAGATGAACAGTTGCATGAAAGTTTGTCCCAACCAGCCTTGATTTCTAATTTCTATATGTCCTTGTATGTCTTCTATATCCTCACCATTTGTAGAATTTGGGATGTTCTTCCACATGAAGAGTGGAATAGCAGTATGAACAATTATGAATACCATCCTCTGTTGCAAAAAGGAAGAAATCCCATAGGTTTCAAGAAAGTGTAGGATACCTTTATATCCAAGTTGGTCTTTGAACTCAGGGGAAAACCTAATTGTAGAATATTAGAAGAAGAAATGGAATTTGTGAAGATTTATGTAAGTTTTTATATTCAGTTCCCTACCTTTAGCTATTTGAGGGTGGGAGGCTTCAGTGATGCTCCCCTGAAACTTCCTAAGTATTGTTCAGACAAGAGTATTTTAATTGAGGTAGGAAGACAATTGCTAGTGGTTTAGAAGAAATACAAGGTTAAGCATGGTATTGGAGCTTTCTTCCCACTAGATCTAGGTCTTTACAGATTCTAGTTAATGTATGATTTTGCCTTCTTAATAAATGAGCTGAAAGAAATGAATCTCCAGCCATATCAGGCAAGGAATTGCTTTGATAGAAAAGGTTTTGTGGAGATCCATTTCAAGGTAGATGCTATGTTTCTTCATCAGTCAGACTTAGAATATTTCTGGGATGATTGCATGGATGAAGTTGAGGTTACAAAAAGAATGTGCTCCAAATTTTCTCTTAAACAAATTGCTTCTTTAAAACTTCCTTTTAGTATTAGAAACATAAAGGATGAAGATGAGAATGTAGTAGAATCGGAAAGCACAACATCAAGCACTAAAGTGGTGATTAGAAGAATTGATTGGTTTGAAAAGGAAGAAGAAGATATAACATCTTTGACTAAGGAGGTTTTTTGGAGAACAGAGCAATGGATTAAGGCTCAAATAATGAAAATTCAAGAAACCCCCGTGTTGAGAATTAGGAGTCTGAGGACTCCAAAAATTGAGTCTTTCCCTATCCTAACTAATAAGATTGAACTGTTGCATTTTGTAGTTATCTCTGACCCTCTAGAAATCCCTAACATTGAAGATTCAGAATTGGTTTCTAATGACACTGTGAGTTTTACCAAGCATAGAAGCAAAAGAGGTGTGAAGGTTGATCCTTCTTTCTGCACTGTTCTTAATTCTGACACTGAAGAGCCCAGTGTAAGGTAGTTCAAAAGATTGAAAAGAGGCAAAGTATCAACTATGGACCCAGTATCAGTAGGAGGTAGTGGAAGTACAAGTCAGTAGGATCCAATCACTTCAAGTAATTCGAGAACCACTATTTCTTTACAGAATACAACTCCCAAGACTCCAAACTAGATGGATTTGTTTATGAATAAGAAAAGGAACATTGTTCCTACCTCAATTCCTCTAGGTGACTTGGTTAGAAAATATCTCAGAAAATCCCCAAGGACAAAGAAGCCAAAGATAGAGTCTATGGTAGATATAGACCTAGATACAGGTCATTGGGTTGCTGAGATATTCAAGCCCAACTCTAACAAGACTAATGCTGAGGTAACTGAGAAAGATTTTAGTGTCAAGAAAGTAGACTTAGGAGTGTCTTCTAGGGTGGTAGATTTGAAGATCCTTAATTATGCAAACAATAAAATCAACCATAGAGTACTGAAAGATGCAGAAGATAAAGAAAAATTGAAACAAGCTTTATGTGAAATGGAAAAATACATTCAATAGATGCAGAATCATGTTCCCCAGCCTTTGGTGATAGTACCTCTAAATCTGGATGTCAAGTCTCTAGATAATCAAAAGTTCCTTGATCAGGTACACAAAGAAAGAGTTGTCTCTAAAGCATTCTACAATTGGATGGGAGAGGTTGGTGAAATGGTTAACCATTTTGCACAAGCCTATGAAGATTCAAATAGTAAGTCTTCTTCTCTGGTGTCTATTGTCAAAGCTAGTATGAAACTCTGGGAAGGAAAAAGGGATGGTTTGGATATAGAGATAACCAATATGGATGAGGCTTTTGTCTATGGTATAGACTAGTTTTTATCTAAGAAGGTAGTCCCTGATGTCGATGCTAGTCTCTTATTTATAGCCAAGGTTAATAAAGAATGGTGATGTGCCCCATTTGAAAAAGGTATCAAAGAATGGGGATAGATTTTGAAGGCAGTAGCTTGTGTTGAAGAGGTTCTTAGAAACCATATAGATTGTCTTTATAACTTATCCAAGGGTGAAGTAAAGACCAGAATTGATGTAGCCAAGATGAAGGAATCCTTCACTGAGAAGGTGCAGGGGTTAAAAGATGCCAAAGAAATGGTAGCACATGATTGCTCAGTTGTAGCCCAGCTACAGTCACTGATAATGATCAGTGAGGAACAAATAAAGACATTGGAGACCAAGATGGAGTAGTTGTTGAACTATAAATGTGTCTAGGAATAGAGGCTTGATCTTGTTTCTTCACCAAACAAAGTGATGCTGGAGAGGTTCATGACAACTTTTGAGGAGTGGTCGGTCCTGTGCAAAGTAGCTAATGCCACCACCAGTGTTGAAGCTGAGAAAAGTTAATCAGTTATTTAGTCTTTGACAAAGTTGTTCCAAGAAGTTTAGGGTGTTAGTTTTATTTTCCATAGATAGACTTTTTAGTTATGAAACTTATTATTCCCTACATGGCTATAAATTAATTTTGGAAGGACCTTGCAAGGGTCAATTCTCTGGTAGCAAAAACTTAATAGTTTAATACTTACTACAAGTACTTTGGATGAATGGTTTTGTTTTGAATTGAAACATATGATATAGTATCAGTTGATATATATAACAGATAATACTATCTTTCTCAGATTAGTTGGTCTGGCTACTACATGTATGTTGGTTTCAGTTGGAATTAATTTCATGTTGTTGTAATCTGTGTGTATACTTCAAGATCATCTCTCCATTCTTCATTTTTATTTTAGTATATGTTGAATCGATCTTCCTGAGAGTGTTTCTTTTGCAATCTTAGTCAGTTGGCTTAGATGTGTGTGGATCTTTCTTAGAACTTGAATTTTAAGTAGTCATTTTATATGAGAATTCAAAAGCCTTTTGTACTTTCAAGTCAAAAGTATACATATCTTTTATTGTTTTCCATTCTTTTTGAATAAATGGATTGTCAAGAATTGAGCTTTTTATAAGGTAGCTACTCATTTGATCATAGAGAGTTTAGTTGTGAGTGACTAGCTCAACTGTTGTATGAGTTTTCCCTTCACTTTGGGAAAGAGTGTTAGTAGATTGATATAATTTTAGTAAGAAGGAAAATCTATATACCAACAGATTTTTGGTGACTCTTTTGGGGAGTCTAACAATTAGACCAATGCTTGACTCTTTTCATTTAATGATCAATTGTGTTACTACCTACAAATAGAGTACTTGGTCAGCAAGAACTTCTCCCAGTGTTACAACTTGATGTTCACTTATCTGATACACAAGTGGACATTATCATTGATCTTAATGCAACTGCTTGGAATCTGAAAACAAGTGGGTAGCAATATCAACAAGTGAGGTTATTAATTGAAGAGGAGGAAGAAATTGGAGATTGGTTGAGATGTTTAACTTTGGCTCAACCCACTGCTATAGAAAATAGAGCAGCCCAAAGACCAAGAGGATAGGTTTTTCTTTATTAATATTCTTTGTTTTAGTTTCAATCAGTAAGCTAGCAGAAAAGAGGTATTCCAGAGGGGATAAAGAAAAGGGATTGGTTGATGAAGATTTTGAAGCCCTTAAGAGATTGAATTTTAACCCCAATATCTCTATGAGAAGAAAGACCTAAACAACTAGTAGAGCATCCTCCCCTTCCAAGTCTACCACACCCATTTCTGGTTTCTAGGCCCTTACATTGTCTGGCACATTAGTCCCATCTCTTTTTAATCCTCAGCCTCTAAATTTTTCTCTACCAATCATGGCCCAAAATCAGCCATGGGGTGATTAGGTTGGTCCTCTGGATATAACAAATTTTAACCTACAAGCTTTACCCAAAGGGGCTAGAGAGGTTCTACCCAAATTTAGTGGTGATGAAAAAGTTTCCCCAAGTGACCATATTAATGCTTTCAATACCGCATGTAGTGTTATAGGCATGGGTACATAAGATGTGGCAATTTGTTTTTTCATTCAAACTTTGACTGAAACCTCTACAGTTTGGTTTCATCATTTGCCCAATGGGTCAATAAAAATTTGGAATGGTATGAGAATAGCTTTTCTGGCTCGCTTCAAAGTAGTCAATGATTAACACTCCTTATTAATGTAGCACTCTCAATTAAAGAAGGAGATGCATGAACCCATGTGGGAATTTGTTGCTAAATTTAATAAGCTCTTGCAGCAAATTCCAAATGCTCATCGTCCCAGTGACAAGAATAGAAAGGGTTTCTTTGTTAATGCTATACCTCCAGATATCAGCTTCCACCTTAGATGAGGAAGAGTAGAAAACCTAGTAGCTACGCAAGCACTAGCAGTGGAGCTTGAAGATGACATGATTACTACTGGTAAATGGAGAAGAGAGGTTCAAACTCCTAATAATCAGGCTTTTACTTCTGGATCTTCTAATCCTATTGTTCAGAGGCTAATCAATGATATGATAACCCTAAAAAGGCAATTACCAAAAGCTACCCTTTCTCCTTATCAAGATATTCCTAGGAGGTATGGAAACCAAGGAATGGGGCATTATGGAAAATAGTCAAATACTCTACCACATCAGCTGCGGCTTCAAATTAAAGCACCTCCTACTAAAATAAACATGTGCATCTTTCATTTGAATGATGAGAATGATGGTGATTCTTGTCCTAAGATGGTGTGATACAAGTAAATGGAAGCCAGCAAAGAAACCATTATGGAAATCTCTGGCAATGAAGAAGACTCCGGAGGACCTAGAGACTCCATGAGTTACTATCTCGAATATGAGTCTGATTTAGAATGAGGTGGTGAAATTCTTACAAATTTGGAGCATCCTTCATGTTTAGTGCTTACCCGAGCTCAGCAAGGTGGAAAATTTCACAGCCTTGCTTCATCTCCTTTCCAAGGAAAGAAGGATAAAGAACCAATGAGTCAAGCTAGTAGTAGCACCAAGACTCCAAGGAGCGAACTAGCATGAATTAAAATCCTTAAAAGGTTAGATTATGAACCAACTTTTGATTTCATAGAATTCTATAAATCATCTAAAATCCAAATTTCCCTTGCTGAATATTTGAAATCAAACCCTAGTGAATTGGATAAGTTGGTTGCTTATGTGAAGGGTTCTTCTCCTATTGTGCAGTCCAATCAAACAAATATTGTATCCACTAATGAAATTCCTACTAACCCAAACATTAAACAACCCAAAGTTAAAGAAACCATCATAAATCTTGAATCCTATGGATCTACTCCTAGAATCAGGAAACTTGAGCCTTTCTATGTGTCATTGTTCATCCATGATCATAAGCTTAGTAATTGTATAATAGATTTTGGAGCTTCTGACAACATCATGCCTACGTTAGTAGCAAAAGCCCTTGATTTTCCTTTAACCAAAACTTTTGGTAGGTGCTACTCCATGGATGATAAGCAAGTTCCTTTGATTGGCCAAATCAAGGATGGCCAAGTTGCGTTGGTAACTTTCCCTGACAAAAGGCTCAAGTTGACAATCCTAGTTGCTAACATACTAGCTAGTTATGGTATGATTTTGAGCAGAACCTTTTGTAGAGATCTGGGTGGAGAGATCAAATTAGACTAGTCTTAGGCTATCATCCCCATTGGGGATAAGAAGGTTACTCTACAGCCTGAGACTAAGTGTAAGTACACTATTTTCCCTCAAATGATCCTAAGTCTCATATCTTATACCAAGAGATTGATTTCTCTAATTATCTGATCATACTAGAGATTGATGTCATGAATGAAAAATGTACTAATAATGAAGAGTTGTGGACCATGGAATTTGATGGGAGTTGTTCATCTACCAGTTTGGGTGTTGGGGTGGTATTGATATCTCCAACTAAAGAAAAATTCCCTTTTGCTTACAAGCTTGAATTTGAGAATACTAACAATACTGCAGAGTATGAAGCTCTATTACTTGGGATTCAAGAAGAAAAAAGAAAAGGCATCAAATCACTAAGGGTAAAAGGAGATGCTAAGCTAATTGTAAAACAAGTGAAGGGAAAATATGAAATGAGCAATGAGAGGATGAAGCATTACAAGAATAGAGTCTGGGATGAAGTTGAAGGATTCAAAGCTTTTTCTGTTGAATATGTACCTAGAGAAATGAATTCCAGAGCAGATGCTCTTGCTAGTTCTTTTGCATTGCTTATCCCTCATCCTAACTTTGATAGTGATCAGTATACCATTGAGCTCATTCATTGACCTAATGTACCGGACAATGCCAATTCTTGCCAAGTCTTCAGTGATGATGCTCATGTGTTATCTTTTCTCTAGGGTATAGAAAATTTTTCCTCTGTCTTTTTCGAAGGGTTATAATCTGAATGCCAAGAGTTTTGTGCTGATGAAGAGGTTGAAAAGGGAAAAGATGTTATTCAATTAAAAGGAAATCATATTCCTAAAGGTCTTGTAAATATGGAAAAGTTGTTTGGTCATAAAGATTACTTTGTGAGCCATGCTGATGAGACAAAAGAAGAACAACCCGATAGTTATGAGAAAATAAATATTGGGAGTAATTTAGACCCTAAGTTAGTCAACTTAGGTACATGCTGCAGCCCTACAGAGAAATAAGTATTTACCAAATTGCTATGAGAGTTCAGAGATGTGTTTGCATGGTCATATGAAGATTTGAAAGATTTCAGAAAAGGGAAATTATAGCACCACATTCCTTTGAAACCTAAGCCAAGCCCTTCAGGCAAAAATTGAGAAATTATAACCCTAAAGTGGATGATGCTATTTTTTGAGAGGTAGATAAAATGCTAAAAGCTAAAATAATTTACCCAATTCATCATTCTACCTAGGTAGAAAATATAGTACATGTTCGCAAGAAGAATGGGGAAATTCAAATTTGCATTGATTTCAGGAATCCTAATCAGTCAAGTTTAAAGGACAACTTTGCTCTCCCTAATATGGACCATATCCTTTAGATGGTGGTAGGGTCTGAAATGATGTCGATGTTGGATAGGTTCTCAGGGTACTGTATGCACCCAAAAATGGTTGCCTAGACTTTGGGCCCCATTTATTTGATTTATCAATCCTGAATCAATTTTATCAATAATCAATATAGTAAGGTGAGTAAACACTTCGCAGGTAAAAATAGTGTCGCGCGAACATGGAAACTAGTGTCGCGTGACACACAGTGAAATGTCACATGACACTATGCGAAGTGTCGCACGAACAAAAAGTGTCGCACTGCTATAAGAGAAAGTGTCACGCGACATTTCTGGTGACTGTACTGTCACCTGTACCCGACAGTGAGTTTTTTTTAGCCCCTTTTAGCCAAATTTAGATTGATTTGTTTGATTTTCTGTGGCTAAATAGATTGCATTTCCAGATTTCAATTGGTTTACTTGCTTTCATAGGCACATCTCTTTTGGGTTAATAAAATGACATAGATTTTCTTTTGATAGTTTGTAAATGCTCTTTGGTTTCCAATATCAAACATCTCATTTGAGTGATTGAGGGCATGGATTCATTCCTTGTTGACATAGGGAGTTAAATGCACCACTTTGTGGACTCACTCTATGTTTACTTGGAAAGTTAAATATTCCATTGTTCAACCCTTTTTCATTTGTGAGTAGTATTGATTAGCAGTCTTAGATTTCTTGTGATTGATCTAGATTACTATCTTGGGTTATTGGACTCGCTAATCCACCGGCCCCTCATTTTCACCTTGTGGTTGCAAGATCAGTGCCACATTAAAGGGGAGGGGTCTACAGGAAAGAAGTGTTAATTGCTCCACTAGGCAACCCTTTTGTGCTTTTTGGAACTCACTTGTTTTCTAAGGTGTGGACTCACTTTGAGTTGATGTGAGGAGTTAAATGTTCTACCTTTGGACTCACTTTGAGTTGGTATAAAGAGTTAAATGTTCCACTTTTGGACTCACTTTGAGTTGGTGTGAAGAGTTAAATGTTCCACTTTTGGACTCACTTTGAGTTTGTGAAGGGTTAAGTGTTCCACTTTTTGGACTCACTTCACATTTTCTTGAAGGGTTAAATGTTCCACTTTTGGACTCACTTCACATTCTCTTCAAGGGTTAAATGTTCCACTTTTGGACTCACTTCATATTTTCTTGAAGGGTTAAATGTTCCACTCTTGGACTCGCTTCGCATTCACTTGAAGGGTTAAGTGTACCACTTTTGAACTCACTTCACGTTTACTTGAAGAGTTAAGTGTTCCACCTTTAGTGCTTTAAATACTTGTTGATAGTGGATTTCTTGGAGCTAATTGGATTTTAGGATTGTTCTAACCATTGTGAAGCTAATGAGTTGTGCTTGTAGGTGCTCTCATTGCTTGACAATTTGCAAAAATAAAAATAAAAATGCATGTCAAAGAGGGCTACTGATGGTTTTTGCAGGGCTGCCCTAAGCATAAAACCCAAACCAAGTGCTTGCTTAGTTGCTTTCTTTATTGAGTGTGGCATATCCTACTTGTTTCATTTCATAGGCACTTAATACCTTGTTGTAGGAATTTTGAGGTGATAGGAAAGTATGCTCTTCAACCTTGTGGTGAAACAAAAATCTTGACCCATCTTGGGATTTTTAAAGCAAGGGGGTAATTGAATTTTCTTGGTGTGTTTGGGAGAAGTTTTTGAGATAGGGGATTATGCTCTTCACCCTTGTGGTGAACCAAAAAGCCTTGAATCTCAAAAATCATCCACTCTTTGTTTAGTATAGGAATCCTTTGGCGGGCTTGCCCTTGAGTAATCAAGGGGAACGACCCAAGTGGGGACAAGCCTTTTGCCAGCTATTCTGACCCACTATAATCTCAAGGCTATCAAGGACACAAAACCTTGGTAGACATAACACTTGTCTTCGCTTGATGTGAGTAACTCATGGGATTGTGACCATGGAGAAAGTATTGAGCAAGAATTCTTAAGGTACTCTTGACGCCATGAGGTCCTAGTCCTTTATGAGGAGCAAGAGGGGTGTTATGAACAGAAGCCCTTACTAAGAACCATAGGTTAGAAGCCACCTTTATTTAGCCACTTATCTTCTTAGTGCAAGGATTGATCCAAGTGGACTAACCCGAATCACCCCAAGATACTCACCATATGTGTCCCTTTGGTTGTGTTGTTTAACACTTCCATGACAAAGCCAATATCTCTTGTGGGAAACCACTTGGTGTGAGGCAAGGGGGCATCAAGTTGTGGGAAAAGTTGATAAGTATTGAACCTTGTCTTGTAGGTAGATATTTCTTGAAGTGTCCTCGATTATGTGATACCAACGTAAACATTCTCAACATACAAATAATCTATAGTGTGCATAGGGTACTTTTTCAATTTTGATATCACAATTGTTTGTCTTGGCAAGGTTGCTTTTGCCCTTGTTTCAAGTGCTTGGAGACACGTTTGATCCCATACTATTTGAAAACCTGTCAATTTACTGCTGTCATTGTGATTACATTCAAAAAATTAACCCTCAGACTGAAAATATTGAACGAACAAGCCTTAAAACTAAGATTTTGACACTCACTGGTCATAGAGTCATATGACACTAAACAAGTGGCATGTCCTGTTGTGAGAATTGTCACATGTCAGTTCACCCCTAAAAGACTGTCGCCCTGTTTGATGAGAAGTGGCATGTGGATAGCCTGGAAACTATCGCTTGGTTTAAGGTGAAGTGTCACCTAAGTGTAAACTGTCACCTGGTTTAAGGTGAAGTGTCGCCTAAACATAACTGTCACCCTTCTTGCCTGGAAAGTGTCGCCTGGGCAGTTTCTTCTTGTTATTTTAGTTTCAGTCAGTTTCAGTTGCTGCTAGTCAAATTGAGTCTTGGAGTGGGTTTCTTTCTCTGTTGTTGGAGACCTATTTTGGCTCTAAATCTCTAGTTTTTGCCCTCTAGGAATAACATCACTTGGTTTACAAGGCCACTTTGGAAATAATTGTCAAGTTAGAAGGTCTTCTTGGTGAGAAATTTTATCTCTAGGGTTGTTAGCTATATTCTTGGAGAATTTTAGTCCTCTTATTATCCAAATCACTTTCATTTAATCAATTTCAGTTGTATTCCGGCCTAGTCCAACCTCCTGATTCAAAATTGCAAGGTTAGTCACCCTTTGATTTGAAGCATGTCTTTGACAGTGTTGGTAAAGCCCCTTTTTCTTCATTTCATTTTGGACAATAGAGAACTTTGATTATCCCAGTCTAGTGTTGACAGTTCAGGAGGTCATCTTATCATTAATAATCTTGTTCTTTCATGTCAGTTACAACAAGGTACCAAGTCAATCAAGGGAAGTGACCCCCTGTTGTCTTTAGCCAGTTACCACCAGTTAAGACTCATCAATAGCACAAGGGAAAAGAACCCCCTTTTTGATCAATCTCCTAAAAGTGAATCTAAGGTTTGTTTTAATCCAAAAGGTAATCCTAGTGAAGTGAGCACCTCTTTAGCACCACTTTCATCAAGTATGGATATGAGTTACACTTTCACTCGACAACAAAGAGAAGCCATGAATCAAACTCTTGAGGATATCTTCCAATGCCATAAGAGAGAGTACGGTGGTTCTTCTCATGCTAGTCCACTCGGGTCACCTCCCGACAACATAAGGTATTTTGATGCTCACCAATGAGCTGAGAGACATTATAATAAAACTCACTCAGATTCAGGGTCACAACACGAGGACCAGAACAATGAATCTAGTGACCATCACATCAATGTAGCCAACATAATAAGGCATTCAAGACAATCTTCTCCACTTAAAGACACCTCTCGGTATACAAACATGAGATTGAAAAGCATTGAAAGGGAGAAGCAAGCTTATCTTGATGAATAAGCCACCAAAAAGGAGAAATTTAGACAACTAGAAGAAGAGGAATGTGCATTATTGGACATAAGAAAGAGAGTCACCCAAGAAGAAGAAGATAGGCTCTATGCACAACAACTCCAAAAGAAATTTAATGGGAGGGGTACCAATAGTGGGACCAACTCACCCCCATCTACCCCTTCACCAAGTCCTAGAAGAAGGTCAAGGACACCTTCAAGATCTCCAAGTCCTTGAGGTAGAAGGACTTCCAGATATGATCACCATAGGAGATAGTCGTCTCCTAGACTTTCAAAACAACCCTCCCAACAAGCACATCATGGCTCACAACATGGAGAAAGTTATGCCAACCTCAATCATATAGATTTTATGACTATGCAACAAGAGCCATCTTTTCAAGCATATGTAGAAAGGTATGTGGAACAAAACAAAGATCAGTTCCTAGAAAGCCTCATCAACAAAGGTGCTAAGGTCCCATATAATTTTGATGTGGACCGAAAGGTAAAGAAACAAGATCCGTCAACTAATGAGGTGATCAAGCAACTGCAAAAGGACATGGAAAGGATGAGGGCTCCTAAGAGCACATTTAATTTGGATTTCATATGTCCCAACCCAATTGACAAGAGTGTGGTGTTGGTTGAGTTTCCTAAGAAAGTTGAGTTTCCAACCTATGACAAATATGATGGCATTGGTGACCCTCATGACCATGTTAGAAAATTCTACATAACGAGCTTTTCTTTTCACCATGAAGACTCCTACTTGATTAGATTATTCCCAAGGAGTCTCTAGGGTCAAGCCATGGAATGGTTTACTCACCTTACTCCTCTAGTTAAGACATTTAGGGAGCTTGTGGAAAGATTTGTTCAACATTTTTCTTACAACTTATCAAGGTCAGTCACCATGCTTGATTTGTGCAAACTCAAGTAGAATCAAGGGGAATCCTTTGTTACCTTCCTAAAAAGATGGAGACGTTTGTGCTCGAAATACCCAAGGAAAATTCCTGAGGAGGAAAGAATAGACATCATTGTGAGTAACTTGGTACCAAAATTAAGGTATGAAGTAAGGAAAATCCCATTTAATACTTTTGATACCATGGTAGAAGTGGTGTGTCGCATAGAGGATGTCCTGAAAGAACAAGGAATTTTGGCCAAAATAACTAACAATAACAATGGCCAAAACAATAATAATAATGGTAACAAGGACAAAAAGACCTCCTATTGGAATAAGAATAAGCAAGTGGTCAATGATGGAGTTGTTGACTCATCACAACCTAAGAATGAAGGAGTTCTTAATCTCTCTAATGAAGTCCAAGCCATGAAGCTGCAAACATCTTCGGCACCACAGGAGAATAAACCCAAGTATCAAGGGAGACCTAAAATAGAAAAGAGACAATTTACCAAACTTGGAGACTCCTATGCAAACATTTTCAAGACATTAATTGCTCATAATTTGGCACAACCTCAGGATCCTACAAAGTTTTGCATACCGGATCCTAAACCTCATTGGTGGGATGAGAAGGCTTTTTGTGTCTTTCACAATGGAATTGGACATAATATAGAAAATTGTTTTAAACTTAAGCATCTTGTCCAAGATCTTATTGAAAGCAGACGATTACAAGTTGATGGTTTAACCACTAATTCAGATCACAAAGCTTTTAAAGAACCCTTGCCCAAATATGAGAAAGGAGAGAATTCTAACAACAAGAATGGCAAGGCTGCTATCAACTATACCTACACAAATGCTGAAAATGTTATTAATATGCTTGAATTTGTTGATGACAATGTCAACATGATGAGAGGGAAAGACCCTTATGGATATGATGTGGATTCAAATCCTATGCTTGATGAAGAACTCGTTGTGGTCCTAAGAGGTCCTCACTCATGAAGGATGTCCCAGCCCCTCAATGTTGTCACTAGAAGCCAGTCTCAAGCTCCCATTGTTATTAGAGGTCCCAGCTCTAGTAAGTCTAAGTAGCTAGTGTCAAAAGGTGTTCTTCCTAAATCTGCTATTGGTCTTGTGTTGAACTATAATCTTGTTGACCAATTACAACGTACACTAGTGCAGATTTCAATCTTTGAGCTTTTGGAATTGTCCCCTAAGCATAAGCGTGTCCTTGAGGATGCCTTGAGAGTGGCTAATGTCCCTAATGATATAGATGTGGATCAATTCCATAATATGGTCAACCACTTGGCTAGCCCTCACTACCTTACATTCTCAGAAGAAGATGACAAGTCATTAAGCCACCCACACAATTTGGCCCTTCACATAGAGGTTATGATCCACAAGACCCGTGTTAGGTGCATATTGATAGATGGGGGTGCAGGGCTAAATATCTGTACCATGAGTATTTTGAAGGCTCTAGGATATTCTAAAGAAGTCATTGACACAAGGAAGAAGATAAATATCAAGGCTTATGATGAAGCAGAACGTAGTTCTAAAGGATTGACCTTGTTCTTCCTATCCGAATTGGTCCTATAGAGAAAGATATTTTATTTCAGATTGTTGATGTTGGTCCTTTGGCTTACAATATTTTGTTGGGTAGACCTTGGATACATGAGATGCAAGTAGTCCCATCTACTTATCATCAGTGTGTGAAGTTACCTTACAATGGAGTAGAAGTTTGCATACCCAGGGATAACACATTATCCGTCAACATAATTTCAACAGGGTCTCACATTCCTTTGAATAGGGAGGCTAACACTTTTGATACTGCATTTGAACAATGCAAGAATAAATTCAAGACCATAGATCTTGGTATGGGGGATTACAAATTGGATTCATTTACAAAATTGCCAATTTCCCCTAGGTCTTATGGCAAACCTTCTCAAGATATGAAACCATCATCTTCAGCCATGACATTATTCGACAAGTTTTTGTAATCCTCAGTTCCGATTCAAGAGGAAAAAGAAGAGGTTGTCATTAGGGACTGGATTTACCACAAAGAGAAATACCTACATAATGAGAATTTTTCACCTTCCCCTAGAACTTATGGGAGGGGATATACATTGGTCAAGAATATGGGTTATTCAGGACATGGTCCCCTTAGTCACAAATTGGATGCCAGGTCTGAACCTTTAGATCATGCACTCTTTGCACGAAGGGATAAGTCAATAGTTGGCTTAGGTTTTGCAAATAAGGAATGGAAAAGTGTCCCTATCTTAGCTATGATGGACAGTGACAATGACTTAGCCTACACACCTAATCTCTCTAATCAACAAGACTTGTTTGATGATTGGGTGCTTTCAACAAATCTCCTTTGGGGAGATTCAAAAGATTTGACAATTGACAGTCCTACTATCCCAGCTATGATGGATAGTGACTATATGAATGCTAGATTGACAATGGAAATTGTTGCTATCCTAGCTACGACAGATAGTAACAATGCTAGTGTTGGAGAAAGGGAAACTCTTTCCAATCTTGAGGCTTCTACATCACAAGGCCCAAATAATGATTCAGAAACAGACTCACATGAGTTTGAATGGGGCTCACTTTTAGATGAAATAGTTGATTTAGACATGGATGTTGTCCATACTTATAGTATTGAACCTGATGTGACCAACGAGCCTAGTGTAGGACTAGAGGATTGGACTCCTCGAATTGCCTTAGTGGACGACACTTCATTCGGTAGGACAAATCTTGATTCAGGTATCTTAGAAGGGGACTTGATGAATCTCAATTGTATGGTCACCAGAGATAACACCTTCCACATACACAATGTTGAGCCATCCATTGACCTACCCCTTGTCCATTTCCACCTAATTGACTGGTCTCAACGACCTCAAGAGCCTAAACTCCCCACTTTTCAGAATGACTATGAAATTGCCAGTTATCTAAATGCTCTTGAACCCATAGTCTCTTCCACCAGTGAGCCAACAACAAGTATGACGGAGCCTAATATTAAGTACCTCAGTCTAAAAATAAAAGAAAAAGAAAAAAAGAAGGATGGTTCTGATGGCGAAAACCACTTTGTGGCGGTGTTAGAACCCAAAAATGTAAAAAGAAAAGACGTATCTAAAGGTGAAAACCTTTTTGAGGCACCCAAGGATGGGGTACTTAATAACTTGCCAAGTTACTTCTAGGATAGGTCATCCGTTCTCATTGAGCCCACACAACCAGTGAATTTGAATATAGAAGAGGCTCCCTAGATAGTACACCTAGCTCAGTCTCTATCAGCTAAAGAAAAAGAGGCATATACAAAGTTTTTGCAAAGGAAGAAAGTCAACTTTTCTTGGACATATTCTGATATGCCAGGGCTTGACACTGATCTTATTATGCATCATCTATCTATAGCTCCAGGAATGAAACCGGTTAAACAAAAGTTGAGGAAAATGCATCCTCACATAGCTCTTCTTGTTAAAGCTGACTTAGAAAAGCTCTTACGCGCAAGATTCATTCGAGCAATTGACTATGCTGAGTGGATCTCCAATATTGCTCCAGTTTCAAAACATGATGGGTCCATTCACATTTGCATAGACTTCAGAGACCTCAACAAAGCATGCCCAAAGGATGACTTTCCACTCCCAAACATAGACATGATAGTGGATATGACAACGGGTTATGAGATATATTCCTTAATGGATGGGTTTTCCGAATATAACTAGATAAAAATAGCTCCCAAAGATCAAGAGAAAATAGCTTTCACATGTGCATGGGGAACCTATTGTTGGAACATCATGCCATTTGGCCTAAAGAATGCAGGAGCAACATACCAATGAGCTATGACCACAATTTTTCATGATATGATGCATAAGAACATGGAAGATTATGTGGATGATACCTTGGCTAAATCAAGAAAAAGGGATACACACCTCGATGATTTGGAAGTGATTCTAGATCGCATGGAACAGTTTCAACTTAGATTGAATCCGAAAAAGTGTGCATTTGGAGTTACCTCAGGTAAACTTCTAGGATTCATAATTTCAGCAAAAGGAATAGAGGTTGATCTTGAAAAGGTCCAAGCTATCTTAGATATGCCACCTCCAAAGAACATAAGTCAAATGAGAAGTCTTCAAGGATGACTCCAATCTATATGGAGGTTTATTTCACAACTTGCAGATAGAGCACAACCTTTCAATAAAACATTGCATAAGGGAGTCACATGTGTGTGGAATGAGGATTTCCAAAAGAGCCTTGATCAAATAAAATAGTATTTGGCTAATCCTCCCATTTTGATGCCTCCTATTCCAGGGAAACCATTGATTTTGTACATTTAAGTAAAAGAGTCTTCCTTGGGGGCATTGTTGGCTTAATTAGATGAGACTGGGAAAGAAAGGGCCATATGCTATATCAGTCGTACTCTAGTATCTTATGAGATTAATTATAATAACATTGAGAAGTCTTGTCCTGCAGTAGTGTTTGCTTCCCAAAAGTTGTGGCACTATATGCTTGCTCATACCATACATTTGGTTGCAAAAATTGATCCCCTTAAGTACTTACTTAGTAAGGCTTCTCTCACGGGTAGGCTTGCTAAGTGGATGATGGTTTTATCTGAATTTGATATAGAGTACATTGAGAGAAAGGCCATAAAAGGGCAAGCTATTGTTGATCAGTTAGCTGATTTTCCAGTTAAGGATAGTGTGCCTATTTAGGTAGAGTTCCTAGATGAACACATTCTATACATGACTACCTGCACTTGGAAGATGTTCTTTGATGGTTCCCACATGCAAAATGGATCAAGTGCTGGAGTATTATTTGTCTCTCCACATGGGTACAACATTCCAAAGTCTTACAAACTTTTATTCCCATGTACAAATAATATTGCCGAATATGAAGCTTTGACCAATGGATTGAAAATGGCTATAGAATGGAACATAAAAGAATTGCATGTCTTTGGGGATTCACAGTTAATTATCAACCAAGTCAATGAGGAGTGTCAAACCAAGGATGATAAATTGGTACCTTACAAAAAGATGGTTGATTCATTGAGATGTTACTTTACCTTTGTGACATTTCAACAAATCCCTAGGACAAAGAAAAAAGCTACGGATGCTATGGCCATATTAGCTTCACTCCTTCAGTTGGAACAACATGAATCCAGATTTGAATTCCTAGTGGAAGAGCTACACCATCCCATATTTGACTCATTTGAAAGCAATGTCATTTGTACCCTTATCACTCATGAGTCTTCCCGCTATGGTGCTATCTATTCATATCTATGCGATGGCATCGTCCCTGACACTTTCAACTATTCTGAATGCCGAAACCTCATCCGTAACACCTCTTGCCACACCCTTATCTCTAGTGATTTATATAGGAGGGGTTTAGATGGGACACTTCTTAGGTGCTTGGAAAATGAGGAATCCAACCAAGCATTAGTAGACATCCACGAGGGCATTTGTGGTGGACACTCTAATGGTCTTGCCATGGCCCAAAGGTTGCTTAGGGTGGGGTATTACTAGCCCACAATGCAAACTGATGTAGTAGCTTTCTCTAAGTCTTGTGAGAAATGTCAAAAACATGGAAACCTGATTCATGTGCCAGGTAGGGAGATAATTCCTTCCATTTCTCATTGGCCATTTCAGCGCTAGGCCTTTGACCTTGTTGGGAAAATTCACCCCAACTCATCAGGTGGACATAAGTTTATCATCACAGCTACTGATTATTTCATGAAATGGGTAGAGGTAGTCCCTCTTTCTATTGCCTCAAGAAAAATAGTTTCCCTATTCATTTTGAATCATATCATTTGCCAATTTGGAGTGCCTTCTAAGATTATTAGTGATAATGGAGGCCAATTCAAGAATAAGGACCTAAAGCATTTATGCAAAAAGTTTAAAATAAAGCAACACTGGTCCTCCATCTACTTTCCATAGGGAAATGGATAGGTAGAAGCCTCTAATAAAACCATTCTTAAAATCCTTCATAGAGCAGTGCATAAGAATGGTAGGGATTGGCACTTACAAATCAATCCAGCACTATGGGCTTACAGAACAAGCATTCGCACACCTATAGGAGCCACACCTTTTTCCCTTACCTATGGCACTGAAGCGGTATTACCTTTATAAGTAGAGATACCTTCACTTAGAGTCTCACTCAAAGGTTTGATTACAAATGAGGATTACCGCGCCATGAGGTTACAAGAACTAGAACTTCTAGATGAGAAGCGTAAGGCTTCCTTTGATCACATGAGAGTATATCAGAATCGTATGTCCAAAGCATTCAACAAGAAGGTTTGCCCTAGGGAATTTTAGATAGGTGATCTTGTTTTGAGAGAGAACCCTAAGAATCAATAGAACAGAGAACAAAAGGGCAAGTTCGAACCCAATTGGCTTGGACCATACATTATTACAGTAGCTCTTGGTACAGGTGCATATTTACTATCAGATGAAGATGGAGAACAACTCCCTGAACCCATCAACATTTTGCACCTAAAGAAGTTATATCCTTGATGCCTGGTCTATCTGGGGGCATTCTTTGTACATATTTTATGATCCTGAAAAAAAATACCAAAAAAAATTGATATATGATGCTAAAAAAATCCTAAAAAGTATAAAAAGTCCTGAAAAAATACAAAAAAATCAAAAATTAAAAAAAAAATAGAAAAAGTGCCTTGGTGAAAACCTGGAAACAGGCACCTTGGTAGCAAAAATATGTTAAAAAAAAGAAAAAAATGAAAAAAAGAATAAAGAAAAATTGCAATAAAATCCAAGTGGTGAAAACTTGGAAATAGGCGCTACTTGCGGCCTTTGCACTCCTATTTGTTAGCATGCGCCCTCGACACTGAACCTTTCTCCATCATGTCTTGACCTTATTTGTTGTAGTCTGGAATTGGTCTTTATATTTGTCTAGGGGGCATCACTGTTAGCATAGGTCCTTTAGGTGCGTTTGTCTCTTGGGGCATTTCACAAACAGGTGTTTTTCAACACCACCCCAAATAGTGTTTTTCAACACTACCCTTGTATCGAGTGTTTCTTCACACTTATTAGATATCTTTCCCAATATTCTAAGTATGATACGATATTTCTCATTAGCAGATGCGATAACCAGAGTCTGACTCTATGACCAACACACATGCACTTAAACAATCAACTCGCTGAGATATGTTGACTTTATTTTCCTTTGTGTGCTGTCTATGAGGATTTCTTTGATGAGTGGTCTCTCCCTAAGAAGTTTTCGATGATGCATAGCTAGAAGACTGAGGGTATGAGAACATGTTTTATTTCTTTATCTGCTTGTGGGTATATTTCGTTGATCCTAACTATCATGAGCATTTATGCTAGTCTTACTTGACACTATGGATTGACAAGGTATTATCCTTGACTGTTTTGCGGGTGCATGCTTCTAGTTATCCTAAATTTCATATGTCTTGATACAAGCATAATCTCACCATATCAAATTTAGGTGACCTCACTGCATTAGTCATCTTAACCTACATGTCTTTGATGCCTAGGTGAGATTTCCACATTTCTATCTGATAAAGATCATATTTATATCCACATAGTCATACTAGTGTGCATTGTATGATCTTACGATGCTACCAATAATGCTCGATGATGATAATTAGATGTCTATAGGTGTTGTGACCTTGCAAGTCAACCACTTTCACAGTAGCTTGCATTTTAGGTTCATGTTAGTCTAGTTTTACATCTTGCATATGGAGAGAGCTCTCATTTTCATCTTACGTGGACCTGTCGGTCAACTACGCTCACCTTTCCTTTTCCACTCATGTCTTTTGCTCCTTGTCTTTCATCTCATAACCTGTTCCTATCATCACAAGGGGTTAATCATATCATCATATCTTTATCAAAACTGTCATTTTCAAGAAACATGACTCTATATCATACACATGAGAATCAAACATACATCTATGAGAGAGAACATACATGAGCATATACATAAATATTTTGAGCAAAATGACAAGACAATACATAAACTGATACATCCATCACAAGTGAGATGTAAACACATGATATATCGAACATCCAGTAATCTCATATATAAATCAAAGCCATGATATAATATACAATACAATATGAGATCCCAAAATCTAGATCCAAAGTCTCATGATATGTCCAAACATCTAAATCTAAGCCTAAACCTAAGACTCGCTGCCACCATCTCGAGGACTAGGTGGTGGAGGGGGTGGTGCCACATCTAGAACCACATCTGATCTACCCACCACTACTGAGTAGGAAGGAGACCTCTGACCCACTAGCACTGCCTGTATGTAGAGGCTATAATAATATGCAGCTCATGCTGCCTCTCTCTGTCTCTCTGCAAGGGCAACCTGTAAGGCTCTCTCTCACCGCTCTATCTCTACCCACTGATCAATGAGCTGCTACTCTCTCACTGCTATAGTAATCCTGAGCTATTGGATCTCTACCTCTAGAGCCTGTATCCAGGCTCTCATATCCTCTCCTCCTGCAGGTGGGTCCTGCCTGGCCTCTGCCTGTCAGTGAGCTGGTCTTGCCTCATCCTCTAGAGTGGCTGATCTCCATCCCAATGACCATTTCTAGCCACCTGATCTCGATCCATTCCCCCCCCATCATCTCCCTCATCCCCCTGTGCCACTGGTGGCTATACATCTGGGACTATAAACCTGGGACATGGAGTCCTACGCCTCTCTGTCATGTATGCTACGTCTGCACCCACATCAGCCATGTCTAGTAGGTACTCCCAGGGCTCCTAGTGTATGGCACCTATATCCTATACTACCTACTAGTAGTCTTGCATCGGCAGCCAACCCTATCCCTCCTCATCTCAGAACCAGGCATCTATAGTGGTCTTTTTGGACACCCTCTGCTGGCGTCCGAACTGCCTCTAAACTCATGTAATCATGAATCTCTCTACAATATCTGGGTGATGACCTACTAGTGGCTGACTGCATAGCATGTAGTCCAGCTCCCACCTATCACTCCACTACTCACATGACCTATATGGTCTCCATATGAATGAGGCAAGCTCATCCAGTATCCTGCGATAATACAAAACATCCCCACTACGTGTGTGTGGGATGAACCTTGCATATCTATATATATAGGGATACCTGCGCTCCCTAGGCTGTACTTGTGGATGCACTACTATAATATGCTCCCACGCCCATATCTGAGTGAGTATAGCCCCGCATGCCCAAGTCCTCCCATCTCTATAGATGATCTCATGCAGCTTGTAGTACATATCAGCTAAGATAGCCGGGCCCCATGCCATCTGTCGTGGCTGTGCCACCAGGTCTGCTAGTAATCTCCCCCATCCCAAGGGGAAGCCCTTCTGACTCTTGTCAATGATAAGGGCCTATCCAATAAATGATGCCACAATGCATGGCACCAGGAAGTCTCTGCCAAAATCCTCCATCAACCTCTCCCAACTGACGTGCTGATCTAGGATCGTGACATCCTGGAACATCCCCTGGATAATCTGTCACCCTGCTGTCACATCCTAATCATACTATACCTATGCCATCAAATAATCATGTCAGTTTCTATCATATGGAAACTTTACAACTATGCTTATCTATAAACATGATTATACTTACAGGCTCTCCATGGCATGGAACCCGTAGAATCCGATAGACATCCTCTAATGTGATGGATGCCTCTCCTGTCGGTAGATGAAAAGTGTTGTGCTCACTATGCCATCTCTCGGCAAGAGAAGTCAACAATCCATGATCAGCTCAGATATGCAGAAACTGCAATAGATAATGGAATCCCATGGCTCTGATATCGGCCTTTCCCAGATCATCCAAATCTCGAACAAACTATAATCCCATCACCTGGGGTGCTCTGATCCAGAGCGCAAGGAAGACCTCCTGCACATCACGAAACCATACCAGATGTCAGAACATATCATGAAGGATGTATTAGTACAAAGCATCTTAAAATCAAACATTGTCAGGACTCATGTCATTTTGGCTCGAAAACATTAAAACATGTCAAAATTTTGCTTTAGGCGACACTATTTTTTGACTAAGTGTCATGCGACACTTTCTCTTATAGTAGTGCGATACTTTTTTTTCATGCGACACTTCACATAGTGTCATGCGACATTTCACCGTGTGTTGCGCGACACTGGTTTCCATGTTCGCGTGACACTATTTTTACCTGTGAAGTGTCACACAACATTTTCCTTCAAAGGGCACGACACATGTAAAGTGTCACGTGACATGTCACCCTAGTCTAGATTTTTGACATGTTTTAATATATTAAATGCAATAAATGACTCAAACAACGGCTAGTTTTCGGATACATACCGGGGCCCCATAATGTGGAGGCCGGTTGTGCAACCGAGCATGCTCAAATCGGTGTCTGTGGATAGGAACTCCTGCTGGTTGAGCCATTGCTATCTCTTAGAGCTCTAGAATCTCAAATAGTGAAAAGACAAATGATTCTTGAAAATGACATTTTCACCCCTTTTATAGCATTTTGACCTTTTAACCAATTTTCAAAACACCTCAAAATTGCGTGAAAATTGCACCCCTAGCTAATTTCAATGTCCTGGATCCATTTTCAGACTCAAAATTGAAATCTGAGGTCATCTTACTAGTCAAAATTGCATTTCAAATCTTCTCCCTCTTCTGTGTAGTTGACTGACCTTTTGAGGCATAATTCTTCGATCTTTGATGGAATTTCTTCCTTTTCATGTCTCTTAATTTTCTAGTCTTTCATTCGCCCTATCTCTTTTCTTCTAACTCATTGCTGGGGCATGTTTCATTGCCTAATGGTTATCCTATTGACCTTTATCTTCGATTATGATTTCATTTCGATTTGATGAACTCTTTATTGATTTGTTGTCTCTCCTCTACCTGATTTCGATTTCAATTCCAAGGGGGCAGTATTTATGGGATTCTCATCCCCGATTCCTTGATTCTCTTGATTCAGACATCTTTTGTGAGCTTTTGCTCAAATTTGAGATTCTTATCTCCTACTTTGAATGTGATCCCGAATCGACCTCATGTTCAAAGGCCTTTGTTTATGTTTTGTCCAGGTGTGATCCTGAATCGACCTCACATCTGAGTTGTTTTGTGATCCCAAATTGATCTCACATTTCAATTCTTCTTTGACTGCATGTGTTCCCAAATTGATCACACATTAGTCAAAGAGGGGCAAATGTATGCACCCAAAAATGGTCGCCTAGACTTTGGGCCCCATTTATTTGATTTATCAATCCTGAATCAGTT
Organism: Chamaecyparis obtusa; assembly: GCA_027943335.1. Taxonomy (NCBI): domain Eukaryota; kingdom Viridiplantae; phylum Streptophyta; class Pinopsida; order Cupressales; family Cupressaceae; genus Chamaecyparis; species Chamaecyparis obtusa. The sequence goes on from BSBK01005323.1 coordinate 200,164, forward strand.
TTATCAATAATCAATATTTTCAACATTATCAATCTCTTGATCAAGTCTTAATTTCAATCATATATTAGATTTTTATCCTATGGGCTAACCATTTTATCCTAAGTCTTTATTTATTCAAAAGGAATATTTCCTCCCCTTTTAATAAATAAAAAGCCCCACCCTTTCCTCTTATCCTAAGTTGCACAAATAAAGCATTTATTCTTATTTTATAAAAAGGGAAAAAGTACTTTTTGTCTCATATGGACATAAAGTCAACTCCTATTTTCCTATTGGAGGATATTTGTGCACAAGGATCAAGCTTCCTTTTTTCTCCACCATTGATTAAGTCTTTTGCCTCTTAATCTCTATGGTCTATTTCACCTCATTTCTTATAAAAGGAGAGCTCTCTCCTTCATTTGCATATCCATCTCTTTCATGCTATTGTTATGTTGTAGGTTTTCTAGGTGCATTTGGAGCTTTTGGAGATCATTGCTACATCAAGCTTTTCTTGGATTTCCTCATTGCTTCATAGTTTAGAATTCATTTCTTGCATTATCATAGCATCCATAGCTTCATTTCCTAGCTTAGTTTCTTTTATGCAATAGATAACTTCACATAGCTTAATTAGGAAGGTTGTAATCCTTTGTATTTACTTTCAATAACTTAATTTGTACTTTCATTTCCATAGAATAGCTTGCATTCTTATTTAGATTTGCATTGCATTACATATATTTGGTTTCATTGGAGATATTGGCATTCTTGCCCTTGTCTTCATTGTGAATCTCTCATTGTATGGTTGACTAGCAAGGTCATAAGTTTGTATCTCTAGCTAAGAGAAAATTCATTATAGTCCCTTGCAACTCCATGCATAGAGAGCTATGGATCAATTTTTGAGGCCTCATTCTTGAGTGTTCTTGATTGTAAAGATCCATAGAAGTGCACTACTTTTTTGTGTACAAGTACAACCAAATTAGTGTGGCTATTGAGGACCAATACAAGATGACATTCACTACCCCTTGGGGTATGTTTGTATATAATGGAATGCCATTCAATTTGATCAATGCAAGAGAAATGTTCCAACGGGCCATGAATTCTTCCTTCAATCATCTAATGAATAAAGTGATCATGGTGTACCTTGATGATATGATTGTCTTCTCCCGTAGAAGGAAGAAGCATCCTAAAGATCTGAAGCTCATTCTCCAAGAATGTAGGACCCAAGGGATATCTTTAAATCCCAAGAAATCTATTTTCTGTGTGACTGAGGGAAAATTGTTAGGTCACATAGTCTCAAAAAAGGGAATTACAATAGATCCTGAAAGGGTGAGGGTGATTCAAAAACTATGTTTTCCATCTCACAGAAGTAGAATAAGGTCTTTCTTTGGGCAAATCAACTTTCTAAGAAGATTTGTGCCAGATTTTTCAGAAACAACTAGACCCATGGTGAACCTATTAAGCGAGAAGTAGACTTTTAGATGGAATGATGAGGCTAATAAGTCCTTTGATGAGGTTAAAGAAGCAATTGCACAAGCCCCAATCCTCACTCACCCAGATTTTTAGAAAGACTTTGTGATACATTTTTATGCATCTGAGCACACTATGTCAGGAGTTTTGTTACAGAAGAATGAAGTTGACGAGGAGGTTCCTATTTCCTTTATGAGTGTTCCTTTAAAGAATCATGAATTGAAATATTCACCCATAGAAAAGAAGGCTTATGCAGTGGTTAAAGCTACCAAGCAGTTCCGATATTACATTCTACATTCTCATTCCACTGTATATGTTCCAAGTTCTGTTGTTAAGAGTATCCTGACTCAATAGGAGGTGTCCATGATTAAAAGAGCCAATTGGGTGGCTAAAGTTCAAGAGTTTGACTTAGAGATCAAACCTACTAAATTGGTCAGGGGCCAAGGCCTGTGCAAATTGATCGCAGAAAATGATGTGGCTTCTAAAGGTGACATTCCCCTATCCTTATTTATAGGATTGAAATATACATGGTTCTCAAATGTTGCCTATTATCTCACCTATGGAGAGTGTCTAGCTCATCTTATAACAAAAGAGCAGAGAAATTTGAAGCTTAAAGCAGCCAAATATGTCATAGTAGATGATATTATGTATAAAAGAGGTCTAGATGGAATGTTTCTTAGGTGTGTGGATGAAGACCAACAAAAGAAGTTGCTTTAGTCCTTTCACAATGAAGCATGTGGTGGACACTTCTCATCAACGGTAATAGCTTTTAAAATTTTTAGGAACTACTATTACTGGCCTAGAATGTTTAGGGATGCTTATAAATGGGTAGCGAAATGTGAGAAATGCAAGCTATTTTTTGGTAAGCCACATTTAGCTGCTTTTCCCTTAAGGCTAGTAATAATTGAAGAGCCATTCAAGCAATGGGGTTTAGATTTTATAGGACCAATAAATCCCCCATCAAGTGCCAGACATACCCATATTTTAACAACTACAGACTATTTTACTAAATGGGTAGAAGCTGTTGCGGTGAGAAAAACTACTATTGAGGTGGTCTGTTCCTTCTTGAAAGAGAATATTTTGGTTAGATTTGGAGTTCCTACAAAGATTGTTGCTGATAATGCACAAAACTTCTCTTCTCAAGAGATGCAAATTTTCTATTATGACAATGGGATTCAATTAGCACACTCATTTGATTACTTTCCTCAAGGCAATGGGCAAGAGAAATCTACCAATAAAAACTTGATTAGTATAATGAAGAAGTTAGTGAGTAGAAATTCCAAAGACTGGCATAAGAGATTGTTTGAAGCTCTTTGGACTGATCGTACTTCTCCTAAGAGAGCTATAGGTATGACTCTATTTGAACTACTCTATGGAGTAGAGGCTCAACTGTCAATGCCTCTAGAGCTTGCAGCAATAAAATTGCAAAAGGTGATTGAGGACCAAACTTTTTCTAATGGTTTGGATAAAAAGATCATGTACCTAAACAAGATCCAAGAAGAAAGAGAAGAAATGGTGAATCGCATAGCGTTGCATCAATCTCAGGTAAAGAAATTTTTTGATAGGTGGGCCAGGCCCAAGAAGTTCATGGAGAATGACAAAGTGCTACTATGGGATAAAAGGAAAGAGCCCCAAGGTGCCCATAGTAAATTCTTCGTCTCTTTGGAAGGGGCCTTTTGAAATTATTCAAGTGCTAGGACCTAATTATTTTAAGCTCAGGGATGCAGATGGAACAAAAATGCCCTTGTCTTATAATGGGAAAGATTTAAAGCTTTATGAGTTGTAAGTAAGTTTAGTTGTCCTTTGTACATATGTCTTTGTTGTGTTATAGGTTAGTTACATGTGTTTTCTTTTATCCCAGTGCAAAACCAGAGAGCTTGGATTCATTGTTTAGTCCTTCATAGTCCTAATCCCCAGTTGGAGCCACCTGTTGCTAGTCAAATAAATTTCACCTTATTCATATGCAGCAAATTTTCAACCTTTGTCAAAGTTTAAGTTGTGAATTGAATCTTGAACTTTGAACTTGAACTTTATGGTTCAAGGTTCAAAGTTCAATATGTATTTCTCCAAAAAGCATCATGTATTGTTAGCATCTTGGTAAAAAGCCTTTTTCCATCGCTGTCACGTGTTTGTTTGTAAATGTTAAAATAAATTTTGAATTTTGAGCCCATACTTTATGGTTCAAGGTTCACATTTAATTCTGCACTTCGATAGCTTTGCATTAAAAAGTCTCCCAAGACAAGGTTTTAAATCTTCGAGCTTGTTATAGATGTCCTAGGGGGCCACCATAGTTGTCAAGAGTGCATATAAATTAAAAAATCATGAATTGTGTACTTTGAACCCAAACTTTATGGTTCAAGGATCAAATTTTGAGATGTAATAATATCCAGAGATAAGCTGTGAGCCAAATCTTTACATACTGACAATGAAATGATTGATGTGACCGAAGGAGTGGCACCACCTCAGCTCATGGGATTTTCTTCTTAATGAGAAGTGTGTTTGACAAGTTGTTAACATTTATTGCGGCGTAAAAACTAATCGCATGGTAGTTCACATGAGTTGATGGAAATCAAAGAAAGTGTGTGTATTTATTTTCTCTCTCTTCCCATTTCTTTATTATGCTCTACTTATCTTCTAGAGATGTCTCAAGGCACGTCGAGGTAACATTTTTGAGAAGCAGGAAAATGGTGAGTTCTACAGCAACCTTGGCTCTGTAATTCCTTTAAGCTTGTTCATTTTAAAAGCAAAGAGCCTACTTCGTAAGAATCTTGCAAGATTTTGTTTCAGTATGTCTTCTTGCAAAGTAAAATTCATAAAGGAAAATAAATTTTCCCCAAATAGTATTTGTTTGCTAGAGATGAGAGATACAGTGATAATGGATGATGATATAGGAGAAATTGTGCAAAGATTAAGGGAAACAGTTGACAAAGCCATATCTATCAGGATTGTAGAAAGTGGTTTGTTACAAGTGGCTGATTTCCCTGAAGTAATTCCATGCCTAGAGCTAGTGATAGAATGTTGTAATAGGTATAATAAAGCTAAGAAGTGCATCAACATAGAAAATGGTGAAGTCCTCATGAATGTTAATAGAGAGGTAATAATGGCCACTTTTAAAATCCCACCAGCAGAGGTTTATGGGGATTGGAGTATTGATAAAGCCATAGCTAACTCTAAAAAACACAAGAGGGAATATAGAAATAAAATAGCTAGAGACTAGCTGTTAAACCTAGAAAAAGGAGGTTCCCATCTAGCTAGACCCCTTAGAAAAGATCACTTGTTTAGAGAAGTAAGGGATTTAACAGTAATGCTAAACAAGGTTAGAGGTAATCCCGTAGACACCAACTGGAAGACTGGATGTGGATTTTTTTGCTGGTCATCCTAGATGTTGGTAATGTCATGGATTGGGAAGAAATTATAGTTGAACAGTTGCATGAAAGTTTGTCATAGCCAGCCTTGATTTCTAATTTCTATATGTCCTCGTACCTCTTCTATATCCTCACCATTTGTAGAATTTAGGATTGTCTGCCACATGAAGAGTGGAATAATAGTATGACCATTTATGAATACCATCCTCTGTTGCAAAAAGGAAGAAATCCCATAGGTTTCAAGAAAGTGTAGGATACCTTTATGTCCAAGTTGGTCTTTGAACTCAGGAGAAAACCTAATTGAAGAATATCAGAAGAAACAATAGAATTTGTGAAGATTTATGGAATTTTTTATATACAGTTCCCTACCTTTAGCTATTTGAGTGTGGGAGGCTTCAGTGATGCTCCCTTGAAACTTCCTAGGTATTGTTTGCACAAGTGTATTTTACTTGAGGTAGGAAGACAGTTGTTGATGGTTGAGAAGAAATACAAGGTTAAGTGTTGTATTGGTGCTTTCTTCCCACTAGAGCTGGGGCATTACAGATTCTGATTAATGCATGATTTTTCCTTCTTAATAAATCAGTTGAAAGAAATGAATCTACAACCATATCAGGCAAGGAATTACTTTGATAGAAAAAGTTTTGTGGAGAGCCATTTAACAGTAGATGCTATGTTTCTTTATCAGTCAGACTTAGAAGATTTCTAGGATGATTACATGGATGAAGTTGACATTACAAAGAGAATGTGCTCTATATTTTCTCTTAAACAAATTGCTACTTTAAAAATTCATTTTAGTATCAGAAACATAAAGGATGAAGATGAGAATGTAGTAGAATCAGAAAGCACAACATCAAGCACTGAAGTGGTGATTAGAAGAATTAATTAGTTTCTAAAGGAAGAAGAAGATATAAAGTCTTTGACTAAGGATTTTTTTGGAGAATAGAGCAATGGCTTAAGGCTCAAAGAAAGAAAATTCAAGCAACCCCCATGTTGAGAATTAGGAGGAGTCTAAGGACTCCGAAAATTGAATCTTCCCCTGTGCTAACTAATAAGATTGAACTGTTTCTTTTTGCAGGTATCTCTGACCCTCCAAAAATTCCTAACATTGAAGATTCAAAATTGGTTTCCGATGACACTATGAGGCTTACAAGGCAAAGAAGAAAAAGAGGTGAGAACGTGGATCCTTCTTTCTACATTGTTCTTGCTTCTGACACTGAAGAGCCTAGTGTAAGGAAGTTCAAAAGATTGAAAAGAGGCAAAGTATCAACTATGGACCCAGCATCAGCAGGAGGTAGTGGAAGTATAGGTCAATAGGATCCAGTCACTCCAAGTAATCTGAGCACCACTATTTCTTTATAGAATAAAACTCCTAAGACTCCAAACTGGATTGATTTGTCTATGAATAAGAAGAGGAACATCATTCCTACCTCAATTCCTATGGGTGACTTGGTTAGAAAATATCTCAAAAAATTCCCAAGGACAAAGAAGCCAAAGATAGAGTCTATGGTAGATATAGACCCAGATACTGGTCATTGGGTTGCCAAGATATTCAAGCCCAACTTTGACAAGACTAATGCTAAGGTCACTGAACAAGATTTCAGCGTGGAGAAAGTAGACTTAGGAGTGTCTTCCAGGGTGGCAGATTTGAAGATCTTGAATTCTGCAAACAAGAAAATCAACCATAGAGTACTGAAAGATGCAGAAGATAAAGAAAAATTAAAACAAGCTTTATGTGAAATGGAAAAATACATTCAACAGTTGCAGAATCCTATTCCCCAACGTTTGGCAATAGTACCTCTAAATCTAGATGTCAAGTCTCTAGATAATCAATAGTTCCTTGATCAAGTACACAAAGAAAGATTTGTCTCTAAAGCATTCTACAATTGGATGGGAGAGGTTGGTGAAATGGTTAACCATTTTGCACAAGCCTATGAATATTCAACCAGTAAGTCTTCTTCTCTAGTTTTTGTTCTCGAAGCTAGTGTGAAACTCTAGGAAGGAAAAAGGGATGGTTTGAATATAGAGATAACCAACATGGATGAGACTTTTGTCTATGGTGTAGACAAGTTTTTATCTAAGAAGGTAGTCCCTGATGTCTATGCCAGTCTCTTATTTGTAGCCAAGATTAATGAAGAATGGTGATGTACCCTATTTGAACAAGGTATTGAAGAATCGGGATAGATTCTGAAGGTATTAGCTTGTGTTGAAGAGGTTCTTAGCAACCATATAGATTGTCTTTATAACTTAGCCAAGGGTGAAGTAAAGATCGGAATTGATGCAGCCAAGATGAAGGAATCCTTCACTGAGAAGGCACAAAGACATTGGAGACCAAGCTGGAGTAGTTGCTGAACTGTAAATGTGTCTGGGAATAGAGGCTTGATCTTTTTTCTTCACCAAACAAAGTGATGTTAGAGAGATTCGTGACAACTTTTGAGGAGTGGTCGGTCATGCGCAAAGGAGATAATGCCACCACCAGTGCTGAAGCTGAGAAAATTTAATCAGTTATTTAGTCTTTGACAAAGTTGTTCCAAGAAGTTTAGGGTGTTAGGTTTATTTTCCATAGATAGAATTTTTAGTTATGAAACTTGTTATGCCCTTCGTGGCTATAAATTAATTTATGAAGGACCTTGCAAGGGTTGGTTCTCTGGTAGAAAAAAGTTAATAGTTTAATATTTATTGCAAGTACTTTGGATGAATGGTTTTTTTTTTAATTGAAACATATGATATAGTATCAGTTGATATATATAATAGATAATAGTATATTTCTCTGATCAATTGGTCTGGTTACTACATGTATGTTAGTTTCAATTGGAATTAATTTCATGTTGCTATAATCTATGTGTATGCTTCAAGATCATCTCTCCATTCTTCATTTTTATTTCAGTATATGTTGAATCGATCTTCTTGAGAGCGTTTATTTTGCAATCTTAGATAGTTGGCTTAGATGTTTGTGGATCTTTCTTGGAACTTGAATTTTAAGTAGTCATTTTATATGAGAATTCAAAAGCCTTTTGTACTTTCAGGTCAAAAGTATACATATCTTTTTCTATTTTCCATTATTTTTGAATAAATGGATTGTCAAGAATTGATCTTTTTATAAGGTAGCTGCTCCTTTGATCATTGAGAGTTTAGTCGTGAGTGACTACCTCAACTATTGTATGATTTTTTCCTTCACTTTGGGCAAGACTGTTAGTAGATTGATATAATTTTGGTAAGAAGGAAAATCTGTATACCAACATTTAGATAGTTATTCATATATTTGTGACGATTCCTTTATCTGATCTAGAGGGTTTCCTTTCTATCTCTCTTTAGGGGTTAGCCTGTGCATTATAAAGTGTTCCAAAAGCTTTGCCAGATCACCATAATAGGAGTAGAATTTCTTCTCCTTCCCCTTAGCACAAAATTAAGAGTCGGCTTCTTAAATTTGGAATATTTCTAAGTGAGAACACATAAGGTCCAACACTCATTGAACTTTCCATAAGGCCATTACACCTGAGAGTGATTTTAGGTGTGAACATCAACAATTTTTTGATTTCCAGTGGTGATCTCTTATATAAATTTCTTAAAATGTTTTACTCCTTTTCTAAAACCCCTAACCAATGGTCACATGTTACTTATAACTATTGTGGCAATTTTCCTTGGTACAAATATCTGGTAATAATTTTTAAAAAGAATAAAAGAATTAAAACAAGAAAAAAAATAAGGCATAAAATCCAAAAAATGTAGGCACATAGCACCAAAAAAAAAAATTTCATGCAAAAATTAATATTGACATCTTCCTCCATTGCAACCTATTGATCAACACAATACCATACCAAATTATTGTGTTCATATGTAAATGGTAAACACTTGTATCAACCTTTCCTAGAATGTAACATGCCAAAGAAAGGAGTTGACCAACAAACTTCAAGAAATTCCTTCCACAAAGTAGAACAAAACCAAGCTAATGAATCAATCTTTATGAATTAGCAGACTTTAATGAGCTACAAGTTGTTCATCTTTTCTCTATGACTAAGTGTTGCACCTCACAACAATATTACGAATCATATGTCAAAGAGGTATCAATGAAATGGGAAGTTAAAAAAAAGCTACAAAAATGACCTATACTTGGAGAAGACACAACCTGAAGAAAAAATCACTTCCCCAAAATAAAAAGACAATCCAAAAAAGTTTTAGCAACAAGTGGATATTTACCTAAAACCTCATGTTATAGACAAGTCACCACATGCAAAGACAACAAATCGATCATTTAAAGAGTTGTTTTAACAAAGAATCAATTCAAGAAGACAAGTTCCCACGAAAAGTTAGCAATCTAAAAAAAAAATGGTGCTAAAAAAGAGTGACAAAAAATAATGCCATCATGCATGAGGAAATAATAGGAAACAAATAGTTGATTTCAATTGAATCAGTGATCTAAACAACACCTCCTTTGACCAAGCAAAAAATCACACTAGAGAAAAGAAAAAAAAATCCGTAGGTTAGAGAGTAATGAAATCTAGGGCATGCAAGGACAAAGTGAATTTTTAAGATGAAAAGTCAACCTTAAATTAGTTAAACCCAGGCAATAGAATATTTCAAACATAGATATCAAATTTTCATGGCTTCAAATGCTTGTATATCATTCCACAAAAACCCAATATTATATGCAAAAAAAAATCATCAAATATACTAAATTAGCGAACTAAGATAAGAAACCACTTTGATACAATGTAGAAGCATCAAAGATCTTAGAATAGATGGGTAGCATTAGTAAGTTAAGAGATTAAAGAAAATAAACAATCTACATTGCAATAGCTAAAATGGATTAGTTGAAGGGATAAATTAAACTAAAAATATGATGCAAGAATGTATACAAGTGAATGAGCCATCTATAATAGCAATGACTATTTAGAATATATGCATGTAACCCTATGCAAGAAAGTGTACCTTAGAAAACAATAGATAACATCCACAAGCAAGCTAACCTAGAAGCTATATTCTAGGTAGAATACTCTACACTAAAATTTCTTTAGAAATAACAACAATATATTTTATTTATGCTACAGATGCACAAGTTTGTGTATAGATGACATTGTTTAAGGAATTGCGAGAAATAATTTTTATGAAGATGACTAGGATATCTTTAAGACAAGTGTTATATTATATGTATTCAATTAAAAAATAGGCATCAATTTTTCAATTGTATATTGCCTTGTATTATATTAGAAGAAATGTTGATCATAGCTCTTTCTTTGAAGATAAAGGCATAAGGAAGGATTCTTGATGGCAAGGAGTTGTCTTGCACCAAATTGCACCATGAAAATGATGATGCAAATTGCAATTTAGATATTAATAAGGATTTTCTTCTAAAAAATGAGAAGGGTGAATGGAGGTGTTTGACATTCACATATTTCTCTCCCTTCAAAAAAGGATTAAAAAAACTAGTTTATACACCTTAAGCTTCTATGTGCTTTATTTAAACATAATTTGATTAAATGGTTTATAAATCAACAAGATTTGTGCTTCAATAAAAAAATTAAAAGTGGCAAATAATTGTTATATTTTTATAAGAAAAAATATGTCTTTTACCTATTAATCTATTTAATGTTTAAGACTTAACTCATATTGCTAGGTATTTCTATTTAAAAATATGTAAATTGACATAATTTTCGTGTATTTACACCTTTAAGGACAAATACCTTTTTTTAGATTCTTTAAAAGCCATAAATGTAGTGACTCATGGCTATATAACAAACTAAAACACATATTTTATAAAGACAATTGAGGATTTTGTTGTTTAGACATTTCCAATATGGTGCCCCATTACAAAATATCACCTTTACTAGTTCCAATGGTTGAATCCATAACTTATCTCATAGCCAGTCTCATTGAATTACATTGTCACCTCATAAATCCTACACCTTCCACATTTTTAAATTGATTGTAGACATCATGATATAATTATTGAATATACTTCTTTTTTACTTTTACACAAGCATAATGTATTTCTAAGCCTATATTTATATTTTCTACTTAGCTTTTGTAAAGACAATTAAGGAAAAAAAACGTGTCCCTTTTGTAAGGCATGCATTTTAGTTTGTTGTTTAGACGTTTCCAATATAGTGATCCATTACAAAATATCACCTTTACTAGTTCCAATGGTTGACTCCATAATTTATCTCTTAGTCAGTCTCATTAAATTACACTATCACCTCATAAGAATTACACTGTCACCTCATAAATCCTACACATTCCACATTTTCAAATTGATTGTAGACATCACCATATAATTATTGACTATACTTCTTTTTAACTTTTACACAAGCATAATGTATTTCTAAGTCTATATTTATATTTTCTACTTAGCTTTTGTAAAGACAATTAAGGGGAAAAAAAAAAGTGTCCCTTTTGTATGGCATGCATTTTAGTTTGTTGTTTAGACGTTTCCAATATAATGACCCATTACAAAATATCACCTTTATTAGTTCCAATGGTTGACTTCATAACTTATACCTTAATCAATCTCATTGAATTACAATGACACCTCATAAGAATTACAATGACATTTCATAAATCTTACACTTTAGACATCACCATATAATTATTGATTATATTGTTTTTACTTTTAAGCAAACTTAATGTATTTCTAAATCTATATTTATATTCTCTACTTAGTTTGCCTTTGAAATTTCCATAATATTTATTGAGAAGTTTTAATCTATGAAATTTTCTACACCACGTTTCAAAGGTAACCTAAACAGCCGTGCACAATATAATCAACATTTTTACATCTACTTTTGTCTCTTATGTAGAGTCTCTCATCAAAACTAGCACAAAAGTTTTATACTCTAGCGATATTTATAGATCTTGTCTGTTTCTCTTATGTTGAAATTTTTACAATATTTATTGACAAGTTTTAATCTATGAAATTTTCTACACCACATTTCAAAGGTAACCCAAACAGCCGTGCACAATATAATCAATATTTTTACATCTATTTTTGTCTTTTATGTAGAATCTCTGCATCAAAACTAGCACAAAAGTTTTATGCTCTAGTGATATTTATACCCTTTCCATATTTGCTTTTTCTCTTATGTTGAAATTTTTACCATAATAATACCAGAAAATAAAATAGCTTCCCCACGTGCTCGCATATTTTCAAATCAATCTTAAATTCTGATGTACAAATTCCTTTCACCGACCATTTCTTCATTCAAACTTATCTGGGTAGATGACCACGAGCGTTGAACTGTTGACGAGCCATCTGAGACTCGCTATCATTTGAATGTGAATTCACTAAATCGAAGGATGGGAAACTATCATACCAATGTCTGGAAGGACGATTTCCTGCAATCCCTTTCATCCCCATATGGGATGGGTGGCTTTTTATTTATGTATTTGTATGTGTATTTTTTATTGTGTTCTAAGGTTAATTATATAATAGCATCATTATTCTTCTTGGTGTTGATAAGGATATTGTTTTCTATCAATTTGTGGAGCTTCATAATGATAATCATAAATGATATTTGATTATCATTTTTATTTAATAAATGAATTAATTTTTTTTTATTTCATGTTATTGAGTTGGGATGTCTATGATAGATCTTTTTCTTCATTATATGCAAATTAGTTTGTAATTTTTTCATGAAATATATATGGAGTTAGTTAACAAAGTAGAGAAAATATATGGCCCACACACACACAAGTGGATGCAAGATTATGTAAGTCACATATCAAATTTATCTATCAAACATTGATTTTAAAATATATAAATCAATATCTTATTTTTTGTGTAAAGTACTTATAAATTTAAAAATGTATTCAAAGAAAGAGTTTGAGAAGTCAATGATAGGAGAAATTAAGTTCTTTATTGGACTGCAGATTTCAGAACTAAAGGATGATATCTATATCACTCAGTCCAAGTACATAAAGGAAGTGCTCAAGACATTTGGAATGGAAGACTCCAAACCGGTTGGTACACCCATGGTGACTAGTTGCAAATTGTCCAAGGATGATGAGTCAAGTGCAGTGGATGCAACTCTATATAGATCCATGATTAGTAAGTTGCATTATGTTGTTAATAGTAGATTGGACATTGCACAAGCAATTGGAATAGTAGCCATATTTCAAGCTAATCCTAAGGAATCTCACACGGTAGTAGTGAAGAGGATTTTTCAGGTCCTTGAAAGGGACAAAAGACTATGATCTTTGGTATTGTCACAAAGGAGATTTCTCTTTGAATGTTTTTACTGATGTAGATTGGGTAGGAAACATTGATGACAAAAAGAACACAAGTGTTGGAGAATCCTTCCCAGGAGGAAGAATTGTGTCATGGACAAGTAAGAAGAAACATTGCATCTCCCAATAAACTACAGAAGCTGAGTATGTGGTAGCAACTATTAATTGTACACAAATTGCATGGATGAAGTAGATCCTAGAAGGCAAAACAAAATTAAAAAAAAAATGCCAAAGAGGATTCTCATGTAGAACACCATCTCAAAGCAAGAAGTTGATTTGAGATGATGGAGGTTCCTCCATCCTCCGATGTTGCCAACCTCCAAAAATTAATCTTATTACACTTTATTGTCCAAAAACAACACCCAAGGGATCACTACAACCTCTAAAGGCCCAATCAACATGAAAAAGATTCTTAAGTGTGTTTGTAAAGATCATAACAAAATGGGATGTCAAGTTCAACTAAAAAATATGTCTAAAAATATACATCTTCAACCAAAATATTGATGTCACAAATAAATATCTCATGTCTCCCTCCAAATATTAACTTTATCCCTTCAAATTATGATTATTATTTTTTCAAATATTTTACCTCCAAGAAACTTGACCCTGTGAGCTTACAACATTATTTGCGACCACTCTTGATTTATATATTGTTACTCTTTAGAAAATCTGAAGAAGAATGAAATAAACTTCAACAACTACTCTATCAGTGATAAACATCCACATTTGTGTTAGTGAGTTTAAATACTGGTTTCCCTCATCTCTTGGTAGTTATAGCAGACCATGATCACAAGTTGTACATAAAATGGCTTTATAAACTCTCAAGAGGAATGCAAAAAGAATTTCCACCCCTGAATATCCCACTGCTACAAAAAAAACCTATTTTCTTCCAATATTGAATGTAAATAGTGATGGAGGAAGATACACACATACAATGCTGAGAACATAGAACAGAGTAAACAGAGTACTCTCAGAGATTTAAAAATATGAAATTATATTAATGCCTTGATTATAAAGTTATAGAGATTTTCTGAGAGCTGCTAATGCTCACAATATCGCATATCTTGCAGAGACAGACTATCTTCTGGACACAAAAACTAAGAAAAAACATTCCTCTTCTATTTTCAAAATATTCTTCTTGAAGAAAGTTCTCGAATTGCTTGGAGAATAACTGATCGATTCAAAAAGTCAGAGAAAAACTATATAAAATACATTGCAATTAATATGGTGGTTGGTGGAAGAAAAATGGTTGTCGCATGAGAGTGGTCGCATGATCGCATGAATAAAATAATGCTCATGCGATCATGCGACAAGAGCATTAGAGGGGACCCACGCGCTTTGGTAACATAAGTAAAAGTTATCGCAGGTTCGCATATAAAAATAAAACCGAGCAAGAAAAAGTTTTAAGGATGTCGCATGATTGCATAAACCAAATGAGAGTTATGCGATCATGCGAAAAGGTAAAGGGAGAGGGCCCCACACAAAAGACAAGCCAGGGAAAAATGAACGGTAAACAAAAAGCTGGGCATTTATTGAGGTCGCAAGTGCACATAAAAACAAATGCTGGGCAAACAGAGAGGTTGTCGCATGATCGCAAGAGAGGAGAGAGAAGCCTTGCGATCATGCGACAAGGCAAATAGAGAAGGTCTGCGATAGGTGGGAAGTCAACGCCAGGGCAGAGAAGGCTAGTCGCATGATCACAAGACTAGCAATACTGCCTTGCGATCATGCGACAAGGCAAAAAAAGCTGACGGAAGGAAGAAAGAAGTACGGTGGACAGGGAAGATTAAAAACTATCCTGCTGGCATCCACGTCCTTCAACAAATAGTTGGTCACCCAAAACATATCATAGATGTTGCTCTACAATTGCGGGATATAGTAAATTCTCTTTCTTAACCATAAAAAAATAAAATACCAAACTACCATATCTGCATAAAACTCACTCCTGCTGCGCACAAAGAAATGTTGTTGAACTCATGAATGACCTTAACTACTAGTGTCTTCGCCTTTACACATTGTTAGAATAAAATCTATGATATGCGCTCCAAATATGATCTTTTTTGTTTGATGTAGTCTCCAACTTAGTATGTATCCACAGTTTTATCATGCCATTGTAGCATAAAAGAAAGTTCATGAATGTAATAGAATGGGTTTAGGGACAGAGATACCCACATTAGCTGAAGTCATCATAGAAAATATATGCAGAACATGTGATGTCATGTCCCAACTGTGATGAACCAAAACTTGTTTATTTGATTAGGATACTCTCATATGCTCAAAATTGTTGTTGGTACATAGTCTACAAGTCGCTCAACTGTATTGAATTGAATAAATTTAGGGACTTGTTCTTTGATTATAAAATCTCATCATTTGAATATAGGAATATTTTTCTTTATAAAGGTGTGCTTCAAATTGGATAACCATTTAAGATACCCTTAAGTTGGGACAATGTCAAAATTACTAGAGGTACTAGCCGCTATTGATTTCTTGTTTAAATAATTATACAAAGCTCAATGATAAAATACAAATATGTTCTTGAATTTGTGTATAAAAGCCCCGCCTTATAGAGCATTAGTAAATTTTATTGATTACAATTTTCCTACACTTTCCCAGTTTTGAAACTTTATCATGTAATGGTTGATTAACACATTTTTTTTCAAAAGAATAAAATCATAAAACTTGAAAAAAGAAAAGGCAGTAGAAGAAACAAGTGAAAGGGGAAATTATGACCTCAAAATAATAAACATAGTTAAAAAATTGTACAAGAAGAGTATAGGCACCTAAAAACTTATGACACAAACAAGTTATCATGTGTTAACACAAGAAATCATCCATTGAAAGGGTCACACTAGAAAAAATAAATAAATGAAAGAATATAAGTCCACATGCAAGATAACATAATTGGAATCTCAAACTGAAAATTGGTGCTAAAAATTAGTGTCATCATGAATGAAGAAAGCACAACTAGGATGATAGATGATTATAACTAGATTAATGTAATGAAGACAAGACCACCACCTTTGACCAAGTAAAAAGATCGCAATAGAGTAGAGGAAGTAGTGACATCCACAAATTAGAGAATAATGAAATCCATGACATGCAAAGGATAAAGTTGTCTTTTAAGAAGAGAAATTAACCTTTGATCATTCAAATCCCAATGACAGAGGATTTTAAGCACACATAATTCACTCCTTCAAAGCCTAATAGATTATGTCACAAAATCCCAATATTGCATGCAAGTATTTTTAAAAAAAAATATATTGTGCTAGCTTTTGAACTAAGTTCATAAATCATTCTAGTATCACGCACGAATAGTCAAGATTTTAGAATAAATGACTAGTATTGGTAAACCAAGAGATTTCAGGGGATACAAGATGTACAATATAATAGCTAAAATTGATTAAGTAAATAGATTCATTAAACTCACGATATGATGTACAAATATATTGCAAGAAGATGGATCATTTAGAATATAGGCACGTCACTCCAACAAGAAAAGACATTTCAACATGTTTATTCATAATAGATTGTAATCTACAAGCAAGCTTATCTAGAACGAATTTTCTAGATATAATTTTCTCATCTCAATGTCTTTTCTTCAAGCCTTCCATATTTAGAGAAATAATGGCTGGAGTAAATGAGAATTCAGTGAATCGAAGGATAGGGAATTAGCATCCCAATGTCTGGGAGGACGATTTCCTGCAATCCCTATCATCCCCATATCAGGTGCCTGGGTAGCTCAAATGCTTCTTTTTTATATTTATTTCTGTTTTTATTAGCCGATAGGCTTTCTCCCGGAGGAACGCCCGTCGGTTTGTTCAGATTTTTCGGCAGTCTTACGCCGGTAAAAAAGAAAGCGGTGCCGTGAAAAGAGGAAAGCAGTTAGGCTGACGTGTTGTTGTTAGGCTTCCTGTGCAGTCTACCAGATGTGGCCTCTGCATGTTGCCTTCACATCCACGGCATCCGAGGATTCATGTGGCATCCTGCATGTAAGCTTGGTTATTTTCCCTTCCCTTTCAAAGTTGGCGCCTGAACTAAGTGCAGGCATATGAGCACGCAATCTCGAATGCCATTGAAGAACAATCGCCTTTCTCTGCACTTCCTCGCGCTGCCTCGCTCTTGAGCCGTCTGCGGACAATGAGAATGGAAGCGGGCAGCGATTCTGACGCGCCAGATCTATCATCTCCACATACTTCCCCATCTCACGAAATCGAAGAAAGCAAAAAAAACCAGTTTGGCCGGATTCATATATATATAATTCAATGAGTGGCGGAAATTTTGAAGGTAAAGACGCTGACCCAACTGGTTTTCCTCACAATTCTCTAGAACAGGGGCAGAGTAACAGTGCAGGGCTGCAAGAACGGAGTAATAATGTGTTGATGGACACAGCTGAAAGTTCTGTTTATAGTGATGTTTTCTCCCCTGGTGGAGAGGGCCCTGCATCTGTTGAATCCCTAAATGCTGTTGAAAAGGACATGATTGATGGATTGAGTTTAGTGGGTGGTGAGGAAATCATAACTTGTTATTGCCCATTTGAAATTGCTGCAGAAATTGCAGAGCCCACCGAGAGCGACACACCCAGCATTTTCATGGAGGATTTTGCTAGATTGATAACAGATTTAGGAGAGTGTAATTCTTCGATGTTGAAGGAGGCGATGAGGAGGATAACTTATGACAGGAAAATCTCAGCTTCTCTGTATGCAATGAATGGGATCTCTGAGTACTTTCGTTATACCAGTGAGCCTGCACTAGACTTGTCAAAGGATTACAAGGCTTGCAATGGTGATCGGATTTATCAGATTTCTGAACAGAGCAAAACGTGTTCGTGGTCCCATTCTTCCGATTCTGCAGATGGCGTGGAGATGATGTGGAATTCATGGAACTTGAATTTCCCTTGAGGGATTTTTTAATCAATATAAAATAACATCTCCTTCAGCTGTTATGTAGAAAATCTGTGTATTCCAATTCTAATTTTCCCAGTGTCAGAGAACTGAAGTAGATGTTTTTAACATAAATATCCATGCATCTAGATGGTGGTGAATTTAAATTTTCTTCGGTTTTCTCTTCTAGACGTGGCACTTTGTTTGGATGTGGCACTCTTAATACAGTTACTTTCACAAGGCACAATGCAAGCCAAGGAGCAGGGTTTGATAAAAATTCAGGAATCGGCCAAGGCTTCCGAGAGTTGATACCACATCAACCAACAACGGTTGCTTCACTAAAATTGCAGGCCCTATAAACCTTTTGTTGTTCTATTTTTTTTGAGTTTCTTTATCTTTTGATCTGGATTCTTAAAACTGTTCAAATCCTTTTTTTTTTTACAATTCATAATCTAATCTATTCTATCAAACTGTGCACTAAATCTAACAATAAAAACTGAAGGCTAAGCAAGTACTTGTCCTGCAAATATTTCTTACAGACATTGCTCAAAATATGAACTTCTCTCTCTGCCACTCTCACAACTCCTTTTAATTTTATTTCAAATATTCTCATATATGTCATATCCATGTTCAACTTTCACTCTATTATGGTCATGCACTTTTGTTGTCTGGCTAGGCCTGAAAAGGTCTCTTGGAGTTGCAATTTATTTTTTGGCAATGAATACATGGAAGCAATTCAAAACATTTGGACTTCCATTTGGCTCTGCCTAGAGAAATTTGTGAGTTTTCATATCTTTTCCCTCCTACTGATAGTTAGAGTGCCATAATGTTGATGCATTCCTTGTATGGAATAATGCTTTCTTGTTTGCAAATTTTCATTGGATTAGGGTTGTTCTCTAATTTTGTTAATGATATTGCCTAACCAGATATGTCTCGAAATCTCTTTTCTGGCCTTATTCCAAAGGAACTCAGAATGAAAATCTTGTAAATTTGGTTAAATTTAAACCCCTTCCTCTCTCACCTAAATTTGGTTACATCTAAATTATTTATTATAAAAAAATATAAAATTTATGCCATTTTCTTTTCATAAATTTGTGCGATTTCAGAATATCCAAAAAACCTGTGCAACTTCTGGTGAGGGACTGTACGAGGGCTTCGATTGGCTTTCAAACAACATTGCAAACAAGGTAATTGCTACTCTTACAATATTATTACATTATTACATTCTCTTAACTGTATAATGCAAACAAGCCCAAACAAGCAACAATTTAGGCATAACTAACACTTCATAGAAACACCACCCAGAACAACTCATTCTAATAGAAAAAACACATTACAGATTTCCCCTTCATTTCATGGCCTCTCTCTTAATTCTGAAACAATTTCCTCTTGCCTTCCAACTTCCCACTCTTCTCCTTCTCCTTTCTTCCCTACACCCTCTCTCTTAGCACGTTCACTTCTTTATCTCTTTTTTTCCTTTTCTGTTTTAACTGTTATTTTGCTAATAACATCTAAACTTATTTGACTTATATAATTAATATTTTGAAACAAGTTTCGTTTTATGAATTATTACTGATATGCAACTTCTATTGGAAGATTGTCGTCTGTACAAAATTGTACAAATTTGCAAAGGGTATCAGGAATCGGAGATTTTAAGCAGCTTACAAAGTTGAACATTACTGAGTATCCTATACTTGAAGAGTTCCCAAGTCTTTCAAGTATGGGTTGCCTGAAGAAAATTTAGATTATGAATTGTGAGGAAGATACACAACATTACACTGCCACCAACGCTCATCAGTATATCTCTACAAAATTGTAGAAATTTGCAGAGCATCAGAATTTGGTGGTTTTATGCAGGTCACAGAGCTGAATATTAGTGAGTATTTTATGCTTGAGGATTTTCTAAGTATCGCCAGACTGAGCCTCTTGCAGCGTAGTATGATCAAATCTTATGAGGAGCTGCAGAGCACAACATGTATTGAAGAGTTGCAGGAATTAAAATCTATGACACTTTACTATTGCAGCAAGGTATTAATACAAAAAATTACATTCATAAATTGAAGGCAATGATTCGAATACTTCTTTTTAGCAGACAATCTTACACTATTAACCTTATATTTTTTGGTTCCATCACTTGTTGAAGAATATATATATATACACTTAAAAATATGGGTTGTAATTTGATCAGTGAGCTTTGCTTGCTAAAATTCAAATTGACATAGTAACCATGGTAGCTTTATATGGAATTTGGAGAACTGTGTCCTGATCTTTTGTGAATGGTGTTGAGCAGATATATTTGGCATATTACAGTTTAGATGGATCATTTATGTGGACCCAAAGTGCAGATATTGGGCATAGGTACCAATTTACGCCATTATTTACTTCTCGTTCGTCCAAGATATACATTCCTCTTTTTAAAATGATGTGTTGGGTCTATTTAATCTAGAAATCCTTGTAGAATAGCACGTGTAAAAGAAAAAAGACTTGCATGTATAATATAATGCTTAAAATACTAATAAAGAGTATCCAATTTTACAAACATATATTTGATTGTCTAAGGGGAAAATAGGTATTGGATAAATTGTAAACTAAAAGTAAAACATATAAGGGAAGTTTGAAAAAGGTCGAAAAGAAAACTAATTGTCCCCCTTGGTAAGATATGCGTTTTAGTTTACGTAACTAATTTTATTACCTTTGATTAATTAAAATTCAACAAAATTTACAAGATTTTATGATCTTAAATGTAGAATTTGCATGAATTTGTTCTAAATATATAATTTTCATGAGCTAAGTACATATGTTGAGGCACTTAGAGATGTCATATTACAAGATTTTATGATCTTAAAATGTAGAATTTGCATGAATTTGTTCTAAATATATAATTTTCATGAGCTAAGTACATATGTTGAGGCACTTAGAGATGTCATTTTAGGTTGAAGCAAAAGAGGTTGAGGCACTTAGAGATGTCATATTACATTGAGGGAAAAGAGGTATAATGGTAGGGATAGGGAAGTAGATAAGAAGAGTTTATGAGTTTGAGAGAGACATAAGAATATAGAACAAGAGAAGGAGAGAGATCCATGTTTAAACATACCACAATATTAGCATTTGATATATGTTACTATCGGCGTAACTCTTGCACCTCTCAAAGATGCAAGTGCTAGTATATTTATTTGTGTATTTATATATTTATGTCCATTGTTCTGTTTAATTGCTGCACAGGAAGCTTCATACCGTGAGAGGGTAGCAAATTTGATTGAGCAAATTAAAGAAAAAGCATTTGATCCTCTGCTTGGAGATCGAGAAATATGTTCCTCCCCTTATGACTTGCTTCAGAGATTGTTCATAGCTGACGCTTTGCAGCGATTAGGAATTCATCGTTATTTTCAGAAAGAAATTAAAGGGCTTCTTGATTACACTTACAAGTAGGGCCGCACTTTCTACTTTTCCATTCAGAAGGACTTTCAATTGAGTACATTTACTTTCATTTGATTATTAATCATATGTATCTTTATAAATAGGTATTGGAATTTTAAAAGTTCCTATTCAAGGTGAAAGTCTTGACAAACTATTTTTGCATAGTTACTAGTAGCTTCTAAGGTTTGTGAACCATCTTTGATGTCAATAGAATTAAGGTTGCAAGGTTATCAGGTACTGTAGTAAATTCCTTGCTACAAAAGGAAAACTTTATTTTCTTGAGAGCCAAGTTTACAACACACATTTGGATAACTCCAACTAGTCAAAATAGTGAAGACATTTAATTAAAAATAAAGTAGATAAATTTATTTGGTCATAGAAGAAGGGTGGCCAAATGATCCAAAGTTTTCAGCCCAACTCTAAGCATCTTGACCAAGGACTCCAGTGTGATGCATAGATGTCTGCATAGCATGTTATAATCATGTATAGACCAAAATAGAAATTTTCCAAAATTGTGAAAACTCATATTTGTTCTTCAAATAACCTACAAAATAAAAGAGTCTATTCTAAACACAATAAAATATATTAAATAACAAGAATGAATACAAAATAAATAAAAATGAAAATAAGAAAACCCTCACGTGGTCAAATTCCTTCAATAAACCTACACACGATAAGAAGAGGAAAAATGTTTTCAGTCAAGTTCTTATTCTTGTGTTTTCACCATAGCAACCAGATAGTTAGATAGATCAAAAATATAAATAAATAATAACATAATAGAAACAAACCCCACTTAATGGAGGAAAACTCATATTACGTGAGATATGAAAATAGAAACAAACTCCGCTAGTGGAGGAAAACCCCTATTATATAAGATAAATGAGAGATAAGGATTGATAAATACAAAGATGCTCAAAGATGCAAGAGAGAGAAAGATATTAATAAATTGTCGTAGGAGACTTTTGTAAAAAGTGAGAGAATGAGAGAGATTTAAAAGACAAGGCAATACAAGAGGTATTTTTTTTTGCATACAATAGAATGAGAAAGAGAGAGATTTAGATATAAAAGGATTACAAAATAATAAGGTTAGAACATAAAAGTCATGGAGCCATGAGGTTAGAACAAATAGGAATATGCATTATAAGTAGACCATTACAAATAGGTATTGGATAAATTGTAAACTAAAAGTAAAACATATAAGGGAAGTTTGAAAAAAGTCAAAAAGAAAACTAAGTGTCCCCCTTGGTAAGATATGCATTTTAGTTTACGTAATTAATTTTATTACTTTTGATTAATTAAAATTCAACAAAATTTACAAGATTTTATGATCTTAAATATAGAATTTGCATGAATTTGTTCTAAATATATAATTTTCATGAGCTAAGTATATATGTTGAGGCACTTAGAGATGTCATATTACAAGATTTTTTGATCTTAAAATGTAGAATTTGCATGAATTTGTTCTAAATATATAATTTTCATGAGCTAAGTACATATGTTGAGGCAAAAGAGGTTGAGGCACTTAGAGATGTCATAGTACGTTGAGGGAAAAGACGTATAATGGTAAGGATAGGGAAGTAGATAAGAAGAGTTTATGAGTTTGAGAGAGACATAAGAATATAGAACAAGAGAAGGAGAGAGATCCATGTTTAAACATACCACAATATTAGCATTTGATATATGTTACTATTGGCGTAACTCTTGCACCTCTCAAAGATGCAAGTGCTAGTATATTTATTTGTGTATTTATATATTTATGTCCATTGTTCTGTTTAATTGTTGCATAGGAAGCTTCATACCATGAGAGGGTAGCAAATTTGATTGAGCAAATTAAAGAAAAAGCA
This sequence comes from Chamaecyparis obtusa, assembly GCA_027943335.1. NCBI lineage: Eukaryota > Viridiplantae > Streptophyta > Pinopsida > Cupressales > Cupressaceae > Chamaecyparis > Chamaecyparis obtusa. The sequence goes on from BSBK01005323.1 coordinate 223,327, forward strand.
TTTGATCCTCTGCTTGGAGATGGAGAAATATGTTCCTCCCCTTATGACTTGCTTCAGAGATTGTTCATAGCTGACGCTTTGCAGCGATTAGGAATTCATCGTTATTTTCAGAAAGAAATTAAAGGGCTTCTTGATTACACTTACAAGTAGGGCCGCACTTTCTACTTTTCCATTCAGAAGGACTTTCAATTGAGTACATTTAATTTCATTTGATTATTAATCATATGTATCTTTATAAATAGGTATTGGAATTTTAAAAGTTCCTATTCAAGGTGAAAGTCTTGACAAACTATTTTTGCATAGTTACTAGTAGCTTCTAAGGTTTGTGAACCATCTTTGATGTCAATAGAATTAAGGGTGCAAGGTTATCAGGTACTGTAGTAAATTCCTTGCTACAAAAGGAAAACTTTATTTCCTTGAGAGCCAAGTTTACAACACACATTTGGATAACTCCAACTAGTCAAAATAGTGAAGACATTTAATTAAAAATAAAGTAGATAAATTTATTTGGTCATAGAAGAAGGGAGGCCAAATGATCCAAAGTTTTCAGCCCAACTCTAAGCATCTTGACCAAGGACTCCAGTGTGATGCATAGATGTCTGCATAGCATGTTATAATCATGTATAGACCAAAATAGAAATTTTCCAAAATTGTGAAAACTCATATTTGTTCTTCAAATAACCTACAAAATAAAATAGTCTATTCTAAACACAATAAAATATATTAAATAACAAGAATGAATACAAAATAAATAAAAATGAAAATAAGAAAACCCTCATGTGGTCAAATTCCTTCAATAAACCTACACACGATAAGAAGAGGAAAAATGTTTGTAGTTATTTAAATACTTGCCTCAATCAAGTTCTTATTTTTGTGTTGTCACTAGAGCAACCAGATAGTTAGATAGATCAAAAATATAAATAAATAATAACATAATAGAAACAAACCCCACTTAATGGAGGAAAACTCATATTATGTGAGATATGAAAATAGAAACAAACTCCGCTAGTGGAGGAAAACCCCTATTATATAAGATAAATGAGAGATAAGGATGTGATAAATACAAAGATGCTCAAAGATGCAAGAGAGATAGAAAGATATTAATAAATTGCCGTAGGAGACTTTTGTAGAAAGTGAGAGAATGAGAGAGATTTAAAAGACAAGGCAATACAAGAGGTATTTTTTTGTGCAAGAACCAAGAGAGTAACCCAGAGAGAAGAAAGAGACTTTGAAAAGAGAGAATTCATGAATTTAAAGAGAAAATAGGAGTGAAAAAGAGGCTTCTAGGATGTTCTTGAAAGATTATGAACTGTTTCCACCAAAAAAGGCAGGTGACAAGTGGAAAGCATACTCAAAACCAAATTTTAAACATTGGGATGTTGGGGAACAGACGCATGGCACAAAAACATCCATAGGATGCACCAGTGTCTAGGTGAGTCATGCTAAAAAATAAAGTTTGGAAAAGGAAACATGTGGTAAATGCAAAGGCGGTGCTAAAAGATAGTAGTTGACAAGGACCTTGAGCATCCTAAGATAGAAAAGGCTAATGCAAGGGCTATAATGGACTTAGACAAATATTAGGGGAATGGACACTAAAGTAGTTATAAAAGTATAGTCTAAATTATAAATTGGGATAACGCAATTTTTCATTCTATAATTTCGCCCCACTTTAGTAGGCTTGTGCATTTGAATGAATATGCATGCTAAAAGAAATATATTTTTAAAAAAATAATATCATGATACCAAAAGTATATTGTAGAGGAAGTAGATATCTCTTTGAACCAAGAAAGCATGTCCCCAAGGTGAATACCTATTAAAAAAAAAGCATGTCCCCAAGGTGAATACCTATTAAAAAAAAGTGTGTTAGATATAAAAGGATTACAAAATAATAAGGTTAGAACATAAAAGTCATGGAGCCATGAGGTTAGAACAAATAGGAATATGCATAACATACGGACTAAATTTTTTTGTAATGTGTGGTCTACTTGCTCTTCAAAGAGCACAAATGAGATATGTTTTCCTAATACATTTGTTGTTGTTGCAGTTATCTAATTGTTACTAGTTGGTAATTACATTCACATTATATAAATTTTCTTCAAGTTATCAAATAGTATTCTCAAGGATTCACCACTTTCACTTGGCATTATAGAAGTTATTTTATGTCTACGTTAATTGAAGACAACCAATAAGAAGATAAGCGCACGATAACTATATTACCACCTGCATCTTCTTTATTCATAGCACGGTAATATTATTAATGTAGTGACCAAATAATTATGAATTCATTCAACTTGATATGCTAGCAATGATATCGATGCCCTTAACAATGAATATACAATGCATTCTGAATTCATTGAGTAATTCATATTAGATAAAGTGGTAGAGAATGTAGGGAATTTGTAATAGAGTGAAAATACCATGCATATCATGTTGTGAAAATTCCATGCTACTTGTAGATATCATCACCAACACATGGAAGGGTGAAATTAGAAAGAGCCAGTTGATTTTTGTTCATGTGATTTATTTATCCATACATTCATGTGTTCTTGTGATGCATCGAGACCAGGAGTAATTTCAAACAAGAAATAAATATCAATGTTTCTTGTAGACCAAACATTTAACTTTTGTGTGAGTTTAACAAGATCTGTGATTTTTTTTGGGAGGCTACATTGAAATAAAGGTGAAAATGGCATAAATTATGGACTATTATAAAGGAGATAATTATGGTGATAGACCAAGTGCTAGTTTTGCAATTCTCAATACTGGCACAATTGGCAATGTTCCATTTTAATTTGGTGTGATTTGTGGTCAAGAGAGAGCAGGGTAATGAGTGAGAGAAGAGACTTTCAAATTCAATTGGTTGATTTACTGGTGAAGCATCAAAGAAGAATGAATACCATACTACTGTAGTACATGAGAATCAAAGCATCTTCAATGTGAAGGATATATTCCTTCATTTGATGTGAATAATCCTACAAATATTTCTAAGTGTGAACATTGAAAAGAGGTAAATGACCTAAACAAAGAGTGAAGTATATTTACAATAATTTGAATAAATTATTTGGAGCAAAAGTAGCTAATATAAAGTTTTTCTTAAAATTTTAATTGTTTAAATGCAAAATGGAAGATAGCATCACAATGTCAAACTATATAATTAATTTGAGATCTCTCATGAGGAAACTAACAAAGGTTAAGGCTCTAGCAGATGATGACAATGCTAAGGCTATCTTTTTAAATAACTTGTCTTTGAAACACAATAATGGTATTTTTACACTTAGTCAAATAACATCACAAACTCTAGAAGATATGATTTCATCTCTTCTAGGAAGAAAAGAGTACCGAGGAAGATATAGAAGAAGATGTTCAATTTGATAAAATGCTATATTAATTGAGAAATAATAAATGGTTCAATAAAAATAAAAGAGACAATGTGCTTTTTTGTTATAAGAAAAATAGTCACACAACATGGTCTTGTAGAACTCAAGCTAGTGATATTCTTAAGAGAAAATTGAAAGAATAATATGATGAGGCAAGCTTTGCATGTGTTAAGTATGGGAATAAATTAGATGATGAAGTAGTCATTGATGATTCTTTTTTTCCCCTAAATCAGAAATTTTTACTTTGAGCCTTCACTTTTGGAGGTTTGCGACATCAAAGGATAGAGGAATTTCCTTAATCTCAAGTCATTTTCTCACTTTCAGATGGTTTTCTACATGAGAAGCACTTTTGGATTTTTTGGTTTGTGCTTCCATTTTTCTTTCTTTATTGGTGATAATGAATTCAAAGAATGCATATATTGTGAAGATTAGTTTTGGAGATAGGTTCAAGTTCTGGTGTTGAGCTCAACATGGATCGTTATCCATCAAGTTGTAAGGAAGAAAGGGTGTGCGAAAATGCTTCCTACACTAATCTTGAGAGGATGGAATTGAAAATTTTAATATAACTATTACATAGATTTTAAGAATTACATAAGACCATAAACAAAATAACAATAAATACATAACACAATGATTTCTATGGGGAAAAAAATCACAAGATAAAAACCCCACACTATAAAACTTACATAATGTATTATCAAATCAACAACATATTACAACACACTTGCAATGCAAGTTCTTACAAGAGTATCAACTCAACTCAAACTTGGAGGAACTTCAGTAGCATCCAATCTTGCAAAAAAACTTAATACTCAAACTCCTTCTCAAGCCCTCATTTTACAGGCTTCTGACAACTTGGAAACTACTTGTGATTTACAAAACCAAATGCAAAACCTCCTTGACACATGTTTCCCATCCTTGACATATTTTTCCCAAGATAGGTAAGAATCTAGGTTAAAATAGTCTCTCACGTCCAAAGTCTTATCCCTTATTTTTGACCATCTGAGTTTCCCTGAAATGTGTCATGCACTCTCTAAAAATGACTCTCCTATGTTATACTATGGAAAATTTACCTTTTGACAACTAATATACCTTTTTTCAAGGCACTGACATATAGAAAAAATGCCAACTACTTTTGGAACTAAATCTAGAAAATTGCAAGGTTGAGACACATGTCTTCTCAACATTCTCCTACTTGTTGAATACCTTGCAAGATTTAGGGGATCCGTATATAGTATCATGGAATTAAGTGCTAGGGGTCGATAGGCCCATAGACTCTAAACACCATTTGATCTTCTTTGCATTCACGTGATTAGTTAATGGATCAACAATATTTGCCAGAGTTTCTACCTTCTATAGTTTAACCTTTCCATCCTCAACCATATCTCTCAAAAAATGATATTGCAAATCAATGTGCTTAGTCCTAGCATGAAATGTTAGTTTCTTTTCTCGATAGATTGCACTCTGACTATCACTATAAATTGTCAATGCACCTTGTTTGAACTCTATATCAAAACACAATCTTTTGAGCCAAATGGATTCCTTGTAAGAATAATTAGTTCTAGATACTTTTCCTCTATAGTGGAAAAAGCAACCACAACCTATCTCTCGATCATCCAACTGATTGCACCACCAAATAATGTAAAAACATATGCACTTGTGGATCTTCTTCTATCAATATCACCAACCTATTCTGAATCCACATAGCCTATATAAGGAATGTTCATTTCCTATTGCATGCCAAAACATATAGAGTACTCTAAGGCACCCCACAAGTATTTGAGAAATCTTTTTCTTGCATCCCAATGTGCTCTTACTGGATTAGACATGTAATGGGAAAGTAATCCTACTTCTTGGGTAATGTCTAGTCTTGTACAAACCATAGCATACATAAAACTTCCAAAAACACTTTGGTATCATACTCGACTCATTTTTTCCATCTCTAGTGGGGATGTAGGATAGTATGAACTAGAAATATTCATTCCCATTGTAATAGGAAAATAAAATGGTCTATAGTCCTACATATTGAATCTTCTCAGTATAGTACCAACATACTTAGTTTGGCTTGGCCAAAAGATTTCTATTTTGTCTAATTATTATAATCTCCATACAGAGAATGTTCCTTGCTACACCAAGATATTGAATTTTAAACTTTTATAAAAGCTAATATGTTAATTCTACAATCAAACCTTTTCATTTTCCAATAAACATATCATCAACATACAAGGTAATAACCAGGAAATGATCACCATCAGATTTAAAATATGTACAATGATTAGAATTGGATTTTATTATTTTTCCAATTCCATCCTGGACTATGCTCTGATCATGAAGCCCTGATGAACTTTATTAGAAAATGAAGATATGTTTGGAAGTCCTGATTTAGTGGTCACCACTTAAATTAGAATCTTGAAATAGATGTACAAGAGGTTTCACAATAATAACACTCAAGGTGTTAGGATTTGGAAATGCACAAACAATATTTTAGAATCTAATGGATCACTTTACACATCCATGGGACCTGTTGGCTTCTATAATGTACATCCTTCTACATGTTATCATGTGCATCATAATTTTTTTTGTACCAATGTTCTTTAGACTTTTGAGTAATTATTGATACTACATAGGATATTTCACTGCAAATCTTCAGAATCCATCAATAGAGTAGCTACGATAACAATTTTTTGAAGCCCATCTTCCACTTCGCAAATGTCAAAGACTAACCTTTATGCATTCCCACTTTCGCTATTTCAAAAATTGTACCTCTTGGCTACTATTCCTAATTTTTAGAAATCACACTTCTCAGCTACTATTCCTAGTTGGATTTTGCACCTCTCAGCTACTATTCAAAATTTCAAAAATTGTACTTCTTAGCTACTATTCAGGTGATTGTTGGGAATTGCACTTCTCAACTATTAATCCTAATCAACTTTTGCCCCTCTCAACTACTATTTGGAATTTTAGAAATTGTACTTCTCATCTACTATTCTTGATTTTTTAGAATTGCACTTCTTAGCTACTATTCTCGATCAACTTTTTCTCTTTTTGTTAGTGTTTTGTCCTTCTCTCTTCAGATGTAACATGAGACAGAGTAACATAAACTTGACATGCTAAATCCTGAATATGAGGTTAGAGATAGGCATATAAAAAATTTTGAATTTTTTTAAATGGGGGCAAAATTTTAATTGGGGATGACTTTTTCTTGCAAAGGAAAAGATGAGAACTCTAGAATCTTTGGAAAAGACCAGTGCCTTATACATTGGGTAGCAGAGTCAAATAGCTTTAGCACGGCAAATAAATTTTTGCTTATAGGGAGGGCAGAGGGGACTAGGGCACAAGCAAAGAGAAACAACCCAAAACTTCCTACATCCTACAAAAAGACAAAATTTTATTTACAAAGGGACAAACCCAACAACCCCTTACCTCAAGAAGAGCGCCATATAGGTTATCCAAAATGATTTATAGGCTGCCCAAGAAGTAGGATCCACTGCGAGATAGGAATGCATATCCATGGGACACTTGTAGAGGCAAAGATGATATGCACACCAGATGGAGGCTCGCTAAAATGAATAAACCATGATGCATAGGCTCACAACCAAAAATTCATCTTCCATTAAACACTTTGGGAGGCAAAAATAATGTATTTTTGTCACACTTCACAAGTTGATTGAAAGAAACATCTTCTTCATTACTCTGCATGACTCTTTCAGAAAGATGAATTAATCCCTTTATAGGACACCCTTTATATAGTCTGTGATGATGGCCAAAATTAGTTGAGGAAAAATTTGTATCAAATGCATGTACTCCAAGTGATAACTCATTTTTCAACATTCCTTGATCAGAGGTATGTAAGATATGGAAAACATACATGTCTTTATTTCTAGAAATTAAAGGATTCAATATCAAGTTATCCTTTACCTCACCCATGTACAAGTTGTCTTTACTATCTGCTTCTTTTATGAAAACACCAACACAAGTGTCATATTTCCCTTGTGGCTCTTCTTCCTTGTATTCACTAATATGTTTTTCAAATTTGTAATCAGCTACATAAAGGGCATCTTTCCCACTTGAATAATTTCATTATCACATATCTGATCAACTACTTAATTTTCTATACTGATACAAGATGCTTCAATTTTTCTAATATCCAATGAGGTAACTTCAAATTCCTCAAGAAAACTCAAATTTTGAGAAAGAAAAAGATTCTCACGATTGGTTTCCCTCTCAATATTTTGCAAATTTTTTGATAAATAAGGATGAACCTCTCGAAGTTGAAATTGCATGCCACCATAAAAGCTTTTCAGGAAATCAATTTGCATTAGTTCAATCACACTATTCCTTTGAGATGAAAGTCACCATAATCACTTTTATTATCATCATTACTAATTATAAGAGAAGCACAAGATGGTTTTTTTTGGAACTAATCAATGATTCAAGATTCATAAATAGAGTTGTCAGCCTTCGTTCTAGGGAAAGAACCTTTTAGATTCTTGAGAAAAGAAGACACTAGCACTTCGATTGTTTAGAAAAGAAGACACTAGCACTTCAATTCTTTCCCCAATAGAATCACCAAAAATATGTTAGTTAACAGATTTTAATAATATTGACTCAAACCCTCACAAGACTTCTCTATTAATGAAGAGTTGAAAGAGCTTTCAATTAGCGCAATCTCTAAATTGATAGGTATGTATCCCTAAAATAGATATTCAATGAATATATTTTTATCATTTTCAATAAATGATTGGATATACTTTGAACTAGAGAGAAGAAGATGCTTCAAATAAATGTTCATCACTAAGAGACATTCACGATCAAATATGAAATCAAAATAATGTAACTAATTTCTATGGTTGTGCCTCAATTCTCACAACCATGAAAACCAAACACAGTGAAATCACCATAATTAATTTTTGCAAATGTACCTCCATGACCATAAATATTACATATACAATGTACCTAAAAGTGATATAAATCTGTCAAACATTATGAATATAATAGAAAAAAATAATAAATAATGACTCTTAGATCACCTTATAATCAAAGATTCAAAAACATGATTTGACATAAATGACTAATTTATTGAATCATCCCATATCTACCCATTATGTAGTAAAGGATAATAATAGAAAATTAATAAGCAACAACCATGACTCAAAATTTGAGTCTCACTCAAGCATCCCACCAATAGAGAGAATTTTGGCCAAAAATTGTCGATTCCTTTATGTCTTTCCATTTCCTATTTAAAGATTTCCAAACCTGTAATTTTTCAGTTCCCCCTTCCGTAACTATTTCTTGAAATTCAAATTATAGAAACCCTTCATTTTGTAACTGTTCTTCATTATCTATATTAAATGTTTCACTTTTTCCCTTTTAGGTATTCCTTTTCTATAGAGGTCCTTTAGTTGTGTAACTAATTCTTGGGCTGCATAATTACCTTTAATTCTCAAAAGGCTCTTTTTGCCTTCATCAAGCCCTAATGAACTTTATTTGAAAATGAAGATACGTTTGGAAGTCATGATGATGGAGTCAAGGATGGAGAATCCAATTAAGGACTATCCTACCTTGTAGCCAAACCATTACACATCAGAACTACACAATAACAATACCAGATCTGGGATAAAATAGGAATCTTTATTCATAAATTCACCAATTACATGCAATGTGCTGAGTTGTAAGGCCTTCTCGGTTATAGCCAAATACAAAGCAAGTAATAGTCTACAAGATTTCGTAGGATCCAAATCATTTCCACAACTTCACCACTTAGCTAGCCTAGGTCTACAACATGATAGGACACTGGTAGGGATCCCAGGAAAGATCTAAACTTGTACTCGCAACTTCCAAGAAATCTTCTTGTTCCTAAGCCCGCAAGCTACTAAATCTCCCTCTTGATGCCCCTAAACAACTACCCAAATATCCTATAAATACTCATCCTCAACTACAAGTCAGCTAGATGAAACAATTAACTCCTATGAACAATTATTAAATACCAAAACATCAATTAACTTACAAAAAATAGCCTTATAATGAATTACATTCTCCAAGATGGCCCCAAATGGTCATCAGATCCTCATAGAAGAATGCAACATGCTAGATATAGGTCCTCACATGTCCAATGGTTAATCCATAACTCGAGGAACGTAACCCAAATTAAATGCACTAGTCTGCCAAGAAAGAAAACCAATCGGTAAGATTGATTACTAAGCAGCAAAGACATAATCGAGTGCCAGTGAACTGACCAAGCCAAGCATCACTAAGCAATGTAGTTATCATCGAGCATGAGGAATAACCAATGCCTTCAATTACTGAGCATTCTTTAGAGATTGAGAAACTCGGTAAACACTAAAATGGAGAAAAAATACTTCACTACTAAGATGAATTCAAACATATTTTTGGGTGATATAGGATTTCCAAGAATCCTAGGATGCTCATGCATCAAATACCTAGGTAAAGAAGATTTTCTTATAAGGAAATCAGGAACATCTCAAGGGAATTAGAATAGGTATGCCAAATCTATTCTTAACCTATGTCTCTTCTTGCCCTTCATTCCAAGTTGCCTTCACTTCCCCCATTGTTGCCTTCACTTCCCCCATTGTTTCTTGCATCAAGATTTCCTACCTCTTATCGTTCCTATTTGCAATTGATAACAACTGAATCTGACCATTCCTTCCACTACTGATCACATCAGTACCTCAGTAAATTTTATCCTCTTCGAAATCTTCAATCAACTCGGTCTCATCTTGATGAAGGGTGCTCCCCTTAATACCACAAACACATAACAGAAATAGAGAAACAACAACAATAATATGCAAGAACAAAAAATTGGCTTCTTATTATCTCCACAAATGTGGAATTACAAACTTTCAGAGTTACAATATGCAAAGCCACATGGGCATTCCCTTACAATATTATGTAGGACAAAGCCTCGAATCAATACCCAGATCTACTACCCAGAACTTCCCTAGACAACACTATGGGCCTTCTTTATATAGGCAATTTCCACCGCTCGAGAAGGTTCTAGAAATTTAGCCCTTAGGGCCGACCAAACTTTGAATTATTTTATTTTACAATTTATTACAACAAAGTCAGCTCAAAATGAGTTTTGAAACCCAAACAGAAATTTTGAAGAAAAATTATTTTCTGCCTTTTCAGGTGACCCAACTTTCGAAGACCATAAGTCATCGCCCGTTGACCCGATTGGCTATTATAACCCCATTCTGGAAATGCCACGAAGTGCTCTACAGGCTTCATAAGTGCAAAGTCCCCATCACCCAAATTTTCAACCTCATCCGGGGCCTCTAAAGCCTTCAAAACTGAGTTTGAAGTTTCTGTACCCTGCTGTCAATACCAAAAATCTTCAATATCTTCAAAACTAGACCTGATCTAGCCATGAAACTTTGCTAGCAGGCTGATATGACTGAGATGAACCTCCACATGTAAAAATAGAACATTTTGAGATCGTAAGACCAACTTACTAAAAATAGCAAGTTTCCATAAATAGCGGCTCTGCAAAAGATAGCCCTTATTGAATACAAAAATAGAAATATTTTTGGGTGATGCAAGATTGCTCTTACACCTAGGATGCTCCTGCATCACATCTACATCTCTCTATGTCATAAATGGCATCATCTATTGTACTATCTCTGTCATAAAGACCATCTTCCTCTTAATCTTAACAAATTCATCTTGGATGCAAGGGTGTGGAGATAATTTTGTGAGATTCTGAAAGAATGTGGTGTGTGATGCACCAACTAATTTTCTCTTTCAAGGACAACAAAGTAGTGATTAACCTGGAAGCGTTCTACAAACTGTTTGACTCTTGTGTTATAACTCATGTTATCTAGTTTCTCCTGATACTTGACTTCTTCTTGCATCACATTTAGGGAAGGTTTATGGTCTTTGAATTTTCTTTCTGCAACTTTATTCTCTTGATAGATGTGGGGATTTGGTAATTTGGCTTTCTTATGTTTTGTTGAATTGGTCATATCTTGAAAGGATGGCAATTCGATTAGGTTTGAGCAATATTTTTGAGAAAATGATTTTTAGAGAACTTGGTTTAAAATGGTGTTTTGGATAGATTTGATCAAGTTTAGGCTTTTAGTTTGACTTTTCTCCAATGGCAAAGGACCCAAAATCAAAAGATAACGATCAAGTGTTTTGAAAACAATCCTAGCCAGGGAGAAAGAAACCTTGTGGGATACAAGAAATGGTGATAATGATTTTGACAATGCTCTTTTGGAATGTGTATGTTCAACAGATGTTTTTCATTGATTCTGAAACTTTTGAAGACATGCAAAATAAATTCTACCCTAAGGAATTGGTATGACTAAAAAACCTTTTTTGATTGACTTAGGCACACATCCAAGAGATAATTAGAATACAACCACCACCAAGCACACAATAGCTCTAGTCACAGTGTCATGTCATCTAGTTCGAAATGCTCAAGGATGGAACGTTATGATGAGTGTCTTGGGGAGATTACTATTCTCCTTGCACAAAGATTAGAAGGCCTTTGGGGGTAGATCGGGTTGGCCTTTGTTTTAAAAGGTGTCTAACAGGGTTAAGACATTGCCTCACTTAAGAGCCTAGTTGACATGCTGAAATCGTAGGGATATTCACCTACCTCAGGCTACCATCAACACGCATCACCCAAGCTTGAGGGGATGAAGCGAGAGTTTTCTCAATGCTTTTTTTATATACTAATTGAGGAATTACTGGTTTGAGGTCATTCTCCAAAGAGGAAGTTCTTTTCTCTTTGGATAGGCCTTGCTAGAGTCAAATAACCAATCTAACCCTTATCTTCACCCAAGTTCCATGAAGGCATGTGGAAAGGGTATGGATTTTACTTGAATCACTTATATTAATGGGATTTACAAGAAACTAAAAAAGCTCTTAAGGTAGTGTTGAGAAACACTCCTTTCAAATAAACCATAGAAAGTTTATTCCCAATTGAAACCTTTTTTTAGATTAAAAGTTCTCTATTTTACAACTTCAAACACTTATGATTAGGATGAAAGGTTCAATTTTTTCTTTGAAACAAAAGCTTTTAAATTGTTTTAGAATTTGGAAAATTTGAAAGTTTTTTATCCAGGCTTAAGCACTCAAGATTGAATTTGATTCTTTTTAAGAGCCCAAATGAAGCGTTTTGATTTGTTCAATTGAATTTATGCATTCAAGATTGGATGTTCGAAAGCCTAAAGAAAATGTTTGATTTTGAGTTTGTTCAATTTGGACTTTATGCATTCAAGATTGGATTTGATTCTTTCTTAAAGCCCAAAGGAAATGTTTTGATTGATTTTCTCATTCCTTCAAGATTAGATTTGGATTAATTTTAAGCCCCCAAAAAATTTGAGATGTTTTGATTTTCTTTGTTCATTCCTTTTAGGCACTCAAGATTGGTTTAGGGTTCTCTTTAGGACCAAAATTAAATGTGAAGATTGTATTTTGACATCCTTTTACCTTCAAGAATTCAAGATTGGATTTTTCCCTAAAGTAAGTTTGTGATCGATTGTTCTTTCCTTTTAGGTACTCGAGAGTGGATTTTGATTGTTTTGAAGCCCTAAAAGTTGAGGTGTTTTTTATTGCATTCAAGATTTAACAACACTTTAGGTTTTGAAGATTAGGTGTGATTTACTTTAAGCCCTAAATCAAAATGTGAAGATTTAGTTATTCATTGTTTAGGTGTTCAAGATTGGATTTGATTGATTTTTAAGCCCAAATGAAGATGTGAGGATTATTTTAACTTAAGCATTCAAGATTGGGTGTGATTAGTTTTAAGGCTAAATGAAGGTTGCATTTTTTCATCAAACAAAAAAATGGGTTACTATGCTTTATGATCTTGATGACTTTGGAAAGCAACTTTTTCTCCCAAAATGACCTACAAAAATAATGTTAGATCCTGCAAAATTGAAGGTTATGGACAAGATGAAGCCTAATTGAACACCCAAAAACAAAAACCTCAAGGCTTAGGGCCCTAAACATGCCCTATATTTCCCATATGAGTAAATAGGGAAGGGGATTTTGAGATGTAGACTCGTACAAGTCAATACCATGCATAGTACGAGTATACAGGGGTCACCATATGAGCAAACAGGCCATAATGAGAAGGCTAGAAATGAGATATAAAAGTTTCATATGAGTTAGTACCATGCATATTATGAGAATACATGGGTTCCAATATGAGTAAACAAGCTCAAAAGAGTTTACTCGTACTAGGATTCTCACTCAGATGAATGATATTTCTAGAAATTTTGGAAATTTTTTTTATCAAAAACCCCTAGAAACAGAGTAGAAATGTGTGATGGGGATCCCATTGGGTGTGCCAAAATGTGATTTTTGTGAACCTAACCTATTGATATCAAACGTAGATAGTCAAACATTAGTTCTAATCTAGCATTCAAATTAGATAGTAAAACTCTTCATAACACCACCTTTGATTGAGCTAAAATAGGAGCACCTTAGCTCCGTTTGATTTTCTCATTTGAGGGGAATGTGGATGTGCTCTCCAAGAATAATAAGGGTATCCCCAATGTAGTTATAAGGTGATAAAGACCACATACAAGCCATGGAGAGCCCAAAAGTGGCACAAAACCTAGTATGGGGAACTAGTTTTTCCCCTAGGGTTCCAAGGGATGTAATGGATGAAAATGAGATTTTAAGCTATGAATGAGATGAAAGATTCATTTTACCTTAAGTATGGATGTGTTATGAATTGAAAATGAAGTGAAAATCATAAAGGAAACTAATATTTATCCATTTTATCTATGCTAGGTGATCTAAAAACTCAAAACAAGCAAGGAAAACTAACAATGCTAACATATGCTATGAGATCCTAGAAATAAATGAGCATAATAAAATTGCCTAGAAATGAAATATTGAAGACCATTTTCTCATAGAGGATGCCTATATTTATAGAGTTTTGGAGGAAAGGTTAGGGTTTGGAGGAAGGGTTAGGGTTTAGGGTCAAAGAGATAAGATGGGCATTTATGATTGAAAGGCTCAAGGTTGATCGCACATGTGTGAGAAACACTTAGGAAGAGTGAAGGGGACAAGGATGTAAGAAAGGGGACGGGGTGTGATTAAGAGGGTGTAAGGAATTTAATGCACTTGGTTGACTTCTTTAGGAAGAAACCCATTAAGGTTAAAAGGGTTAGGAATCACCTCCTAAGTGAGGTTAGGGGGGTGATTAGGATTTAGCAAGTGGGGAGATGGGTATGGGTTGCAATGTAGATAGGGTTTTAGATTAATTTAGATTAATCTAGTTTTTGGAGGAATATTAGGGATTTGAGTAAACATTTTACTCAAAAAGGGGATTTATGGAGGATATGTATTAAAAATAGATTTAATACATTAGGGAGGGGGGTATTTGAATTTAATTCAAATACTTTAGGTAATGAACCCAATTATAATTAAATAGGTAGAGGAATATAATGACCATAATTAATTAATTAAAATTAATTAGGATATTATAGGGATTTATTAATTAAATAAATTTAATTAATATGAAATATTTTTAGGTGTCTACAATAACATACAAATTTTACAATTCTAAATTTAAAGAATAGTAGTTAGGATTTACATTAGAAATTTTAATTTTAATTTGGGAAGTATATTATTGAGATGGTTTAGTAAAATATTTGGATAATTTTACTTGACATTTGTATAATTAAAGTGCTACTATTGTCTTTATGTTTCAAAAAGTAGTGTTTCATAAATTTATATTTTAGACATAAATGCAAATGTAGTTGATTGGTACAATAACACTTTTTAGTGTATAAAACATATAAATTTGTTTGAAAAATAACAAATATTATTGATACAATTTAAGAACCCTTACAAAACTCTTCATTAATTTATAAAAATTCAATTCTAATTAATTAAAATAAGGTGTGTAATGACACCTTATCATATATATAAGTCTAGATATTTTATACATCTACTACATTCAAAATATGTTGTTATTATTTCCTCATACATTTGAGGATCCTTAATGATTTTTTTGGGCTGTAAGAATATATCTATTTGTCTAATTAATTAGGATCTTAGGAATAACAATGCATAGAGCCAACCTTGTAGTATCTTTTCAGATATTTATTTTGTAGGAGATGAATTTATAGGATTGATTAGGATTTTCATTATGTCATCCTTTGTACACTTGAATGAATTTGAAAATCCATCAATGGCTCTCCACATGAAGCCCACCGGTCTATACTTACAGTCAAAATATAGTTGTTTACAACATATTGGTATATCATTATAATAAAATAGAAAATCCCTAGTTAATTCTTCCATGTTTAACTCCATGAGAATTCTTGCATGATCCAAAGCTTGCTCCATCATGGTTGTACGATTATCTCTTATATAACAATCTAGCCAAGAAGCATTATCTCCATGATCTTGTTGTTCCTTCAAAATAAAGCATGCTTACATGAATTTTATTTAAAAATATGACTTGTCTATAAAAGATAGGTGTAGCTATTCTTTTCAATAAATACCTAAAAATCTTTGCAATCATCAATTAATCTGCAACCCATTACTACATCATGTTAAAATGTACTAATCCATTTCAAAATATCATCAGGAAGAACTACATTAATTAAAAGCATTGTAAATAGTGTGACCACATGTATCTAGTTGAAGAGTGAATGGCATTCTTTAAATATTCATCCAAAGTAGGGTGATAGTGATTAGCAATCCATTATGCATCTTTCCATTATGCCAAAATAAGATTTGTCCACTGCAATAGAAGATATATGAAACACACAGTAATATTTATATGTATTTTACATAAAATAATATTTTCTTATATATATTAACATTAAAAAATTTCTAGCCAACTCTGTTCTTGTGACTTACATAATCTTTCATCCACTTTCATGCACGTGGACCATGTATTTTATCTACTTCATCAACTAATTCCATATATGTTTTATGAGAAAACTGCAAACTAATTTGCATATATTTGGGAAAATAATCCACCATAGACATATCCCAACCGAGCAACACAAAATGAAAGCAAAAAGGGAAATTATAATTAAATAATATTTATGATTATCATTATGAGGCTCCAAAAATTACTAGAAAACACCATACTTACTTGATCAAGGCTGTCTTAAAATGTATAAGCTCATCAATAGTTCCATAAGTGTCAAAAATATCATCAATGACAGTGATCATGACACCCAATTTAGCATATCCAACTCGACCGGTTAGAGAGAATCCAAATTCATACAATCCACAAACATATGTAAAATAATACTCCACATGCTGATGTCGAAAAAAAAGAAGTTTCTTTACACTTGCTTCGCTCTACCATCTATTTATTATATCACAATATACATGTTATTCCAATATAATTATTACTAGCAATCACACCTTGGTGTGCAATGGGTACGCTGAAGAGGTGTGGATGGTCAATTATGGAAAAAATTGGTCTAATTTGTGTATGCATAGGTTTTTCTAGTAAATGAGGTCAATGAGAGGACATTTAGATTTTGATGTTTTTTGTAAGGTGGAAATTTAAAATATCATTTTTCAAAAAATATCTTAGTAACTTATAATTGTATATAGATTAATTTAAAATTTTAGCATAATGTAAAATATGTTAGATTAATTTGAATAACATATAATTTAAAACAATAAATATAATTATAATAATCTTTATGAATAAAAAATCATTAATAAATATATAATTATACATAATATTAAAATTATAATGATTATGAGTTTTACAAATTATTTGCTCAATATAAATTATGATATATAATAATAATGAAAATAATATATTTAAAATTTTAAGAATTATTTAAAAAATAATTAAAATCTAAATATAAAAATATATACATTGAACAATGAAGATTTGTAAATTACAATTTTGTTTGGCTTTAGCCCTAGCCAGGATTCGTAAGTTGAAATATTGTTTAGATTGATCAATCATTAAAAGTTCCCCTCTTTATTGAATTCATGGTTTACCCACCTACAATCAACATTACAATCTAGGAGCTATGAATCCAAAGGATCTCTTTTACATCAAGCTTAGTCAGGATTTGTAAGGTAAATTATGTCGGGCTTGATCAATAATTGAAAGTACCCTTTTTATTGATTTCATGATCTGCCAACTTGCAAAAAAAATCACTAAATTCAGTTCAATTAGATTTAGTCACAATTTGGACTCATCTTGTTCATTTGAGGTATGTTATATTGGGGATTATTTTTCATCTGAGGTATGGTGTATAAAATTATTTTGTTTTTCTCTTTTTGGAAGCTTCGTTTTTCATCCTTCTCAATCTTCTTGTCAAAAAATGAGAAGTTAAAATTTTTTCTGGTTTGAACAATCATTAAAAGAACCTTTTTTTTAATTCACGGTCTTCACACCTGCAAGAAACATAAAATTCAGGACCAAAGGCTCTCTGTTCCATTAGATTTAACTAGGATTTGGGCTTAGCCTATTCATTTGAGGTATGATGTATTGGGAATTGATATTAATTTGAGGTATGTTGTATTGGTAATTGATTTATGTCTGAAACATTAAATTTCCACCATCCCTACTAGATAAGTATTGTTTTTTAATTCAACTATATGATTTCCTTTTTTTGTTGTTTAAAGAAAATTGAGTTTTTGAGCCTCAAGCCTAATAGGAATTCTACAAATTTCATACTCATCTAGATGACCACCTTGGCTAGTAAATATTGTCATTGGATTCCTACCCAACTTGAAATTTCTCATAAGGTAATCCAAACCATCAAATGATCCAATAAAAAATGGATCTTCTATTACATGCAAGAAACATTACAATTTCTAATAAGGTAATTTTTACCCCTTGTCTTTTGAATTCACCATCTGCCTACCTGCAAGGAATACAAGTTAGGAGCTATTATAGAAGGTTCTCTCTACTATCAAATTTAGTCAAGACATGGTGTTAGCCTATAAGTCATAGCACGTTTAATATTTTGGAAAATTGTTTTCATTAGGGGTATCGTGTATATGGAATTATTTTTGTTTCTTTTCTTCCAATTTGGAGCTAGTGAGCCTCAAGGTTATAAGGCATGCCACATATTTATTGCTCATTTAGGTGACTACCTTGGGTAGTAGATACTATCATTGGATTTATACCCACCTTGAAATTTTTTATAAGGCGATTCATACCTTCATAGGCATGTTGATTGTATTTAAATTTATAAAGCATTTTTAGTATACCCATTTTTATAGAACTGATAAGATTTGATGCTTGTCTTTAACCCATCAAAATGCCCCAAAACACAGGAGAGATGCATGAAAAGGTTGAAGAATCATCTTTACACCGAATTTACATGCATCAAATTTATTTACTTGGAAATTTTGAAAGTATTTTGAATAGCTCAATTTTGGGTATGTACTACAATCATTTCATCTCATTTCTCACCATGATATCTCTTGAGGCATTCTATCAAATAATTCAGCTATGCTATCTATGATTGCACATTTTGCATGTTTATTATTTTGAGTCCTCTCGCTCTTATGTAGGTAGGGAGGATGCATTTTGCCTACAATTTTCATTTGCTTGAAATTTTTTGAAAACTTTTGTGAGGTAGGAGCCAAGTAATGGTTATTTTTATACCAACATCCATAGAAGAATTACATAAAAATTTGTAAACCCACATATGTGGACTCATCTAACCTTTGAAAAAATAGTCAATTTAGGACATGTGTAGATAAAAAGATTTTTAAAAAAACCACTACATGAACAATTAAATGCTAATAATTATCCAATGCTCTCCCAATGGAGACAAGATGTCTCAAAGTTCAAAAAAGTAAGTGAAAATCAACACCAAAAGTGAGGAGAGAGGAAAATAGTAGAACCCCAAATCAGATGGCGGGCAATCTCTCAATGTGAGTCCATGCCTCTAATACGTTGTTAACAACCATCTGACTACCCATCAATCTTTAGTGTAGGATGTTGCTTTCTTTTTAATGCTATCTTCACCTCTCAACTCCTTCCCTTTCTATCTATGAATTAAAATAAGAGATTTTCCCAAGGCTTCATTGTAGCATTACATATTTATTCTTTTTTAATGGAAAGAGAATTCATTGAGACCACCACACTTTCCGCTTCGCAAAGATTATAGAATTTGGTGGGTGCATCAAGACAGTCTCTAAGTTGATCAAAACACATAACATTTAATCAACTATAAATCTTAAATGTTTTTTTATAATGAAGGGACCCTGACCCCACTTTTGAAAACTAATCAAAGTAAACCACTCGTTGATGGCATTCTTCAATTAAATGTTTGTTTCAAAACTTTTTGTTTTTGAAAAAAGTAGCAGCAAAAGGGTGTTGGCTCCTAGAACAGTAGGAAGCTAACTAAGAGAATTAATAGAAGAGGGCCAACATAAGCAACCACCAATCACCCCCTGTGATCATGAATGATGCTACCACTAGCTTGGAGTCCTTCATGATCTGATCCATCAAAATTGAGTTTGTGCCAAGTAGTCCGGGGAGGAATCCAGACAATAGCCTTACAAGTTGTGAGCTTTGTGTTGTCAAATTTGGTGAATCCCTTGGAAATGCCCCAAATCTTGGCAATTTGGTGATCCTAATTAGAGGGAGGAAGACCAGGGCTCTTCCAATGGGAGACAAGCAAGTTGTCCTATAATAGTTTGAGATCCAAGTAGAAAACCTCAGTAGCATTGAGCTCAGTCTCCCTAAAGATCCTATTATTATGCTCCTTCCATAGGATCTAGTAGAAGATGGGAAGGGCCTGATTCCAAAGGAGTTTTATCAGGGGATGATGGGAAGGTGAAAACCAATCGGAGAACCAATCATGGATATCCCTATTAGAAACTTACATAATGCTGAGCTAGGATAGGATCTACTGCCAGATCTCAGTGGCAAATTCACAGTGTAAGAAGATGTGATTTATACTTTTCTCCTCCTTTCTGCATAAACAACATCTATTGGCAAGGCTAAATCCCCTCTTAGTTAGATTGTCAAGAGTGAGGATTTTGTCGTGGAGCATCGTCCACCAAAAGAAATTCACTTCAGGGATCAATTGGGGCTGCCACACTTTCTTCCAGCACGTGGTGTCAGCAATTTTTGTGATCAGCATATTGTAAGCCATTTTAACAGTGAAGCCTCCATTTTGGGTGTGTCACCATAGAAGTCTATCTGGTCGATCCATCAAGGGAATACGAACAAAATGAAGTAATTCATTGAGTTTGGTAGCAAGGTTGATAAGATCCCGTCTATCCTATAGGATAGGGATACGATCTATCCAATTTCTATTGGTGATGAAGTTTGAGACCAGAGAACCAACTCCAAGAGTACGTATGTTCCTTAGTTGGGAGAAGCGGGAGGAAGCTAAAATAATATCTGGTAGCCAAGGGTCCTCCCAAAACTAGATATTGCTGCCATTGCCCAATTGCCAAATGGCCCCTTTCTCCAAACTACTTCTGCTCTTGAGAATGTTGTTCCAGATTTTGGATCCTCTCGGGTGGCCCTGTTCCATGAAGAATTTACAGAACCGTCTACCATCCAGGTACTTAGCCTCCATAATTTTGCACCAGTCAGCAGATCCTGTGACCATAGTCCATGCCATCTATCAATAAAATAGTGTCATCCACAAACTTTTTGTTGTGTCCTATCTAGCTATCAATAAAATAGTGACTTATGGGATACAAAAACTTGAATTTGAAACAACTAATTCAAAAAAGATGAAAAAAAAAAGAACATATCTTTAAAATGTTTTTTTGTGCATTGCTTTGGCAAAGCATTTCCTCTGCATTATAGGATTGGGGCATAGGCCTTAGTGGGAGTTTTACCACACTAACTCACATTAAATCCTGTTTTAGGCATGTTGTGAACAAAATCATCTATTACCCTAATAAAATTGCTCTCAAACGCCCTACCCTCGTCATATTCCTCGGGCCTGTTTGATAGTGGGAATTAGAAAATGTTGGATATGGTCAAATCATGGATTTGATAATCTGGTTTTTCATTCTGGATTATGTTTGGAGTTTGATTCCACTTTTTGAAACTAGAATTGGAATTTGAGTATTTTTTTTTTTATATTTTTGAATATAATAATTCATTTTTGTTAATGGAATTGAATTTAAAATGGGATCGCAGACTATTTTAGGTAGCCAAAGTTGGTGGCAGGCAACCAAGTTACAATCACTAATCACAACCAAAATTTGAAAAAAAATTCGACAAAAAATTTGGAAAATAAATTTGAGAAAAATTTCAAAAAAATAAAAAATCAATTTTTAAAAAAAAAATTTCGTCAAAAAATTTTGAAAAAAAATTTGGCAAAAAATTTGAATTTTTTTCGAAAAAATAACAAAGTTACAAACCACCCAAACAAATAAAAAATAAATTAAATCCCTCCCCACACAAATAAAAAAATAAAAAAATAAAGTGTAGACATGAAAAACTTAAAAATTTGTTTTGCCTCTAATTCCAATTTCAATTTCAATTTCAAATTCCAATTCCATCTTTTCAGGTGAAAAATGTAAATGCTCATTTTGCGCAAAATGAGCATTCACATCTTCCTATTCTATTTTCATATTGCACTCCCAAAACTGAAATAGTAAATGTCAATTCCAGACTAATTCTCACTACCAAACAGACCTATAAAATACCACTCCATGAATGGATCTCCATTGCCCCTCCACATCCCATCCTATCTGATATGCTAAGAAAATTTTCGTAACAATAATCACAATTGAATTGCCAATATTGGGGAAATATTGTAGCCCTTCATTGAACTTTATTTCACCTTATTTCTTTGGATTATATTGTCAACCCAGATGGGAGAATAAGATTTGCATTGCAGTTGGGATTTTTAGCAGACTAACATAGGCATATTTAAAGATGAATGTGCAGTCGCTGAGATTGTAGTTGTTCGTCACGTGAAGATTCAGTAATGGCAAGTGTGGATTGATTATAAAAATTTAAGGGCAACGTGAGGAAATGGTTGTCCACTACTGTAATCTCAATGTTTTAGCGACAAGTTGCATTCTTCTTTAACTAATTCAGTTTATGTTCCTCCGTAATATTCTGGAACGAACCCCATTCCACGACTCTAATTACCTCATTGACCTTGGTTCGAATCTGGCTGACGCTCGAGAGGGAAGAAAAACTACAACCTATATTCCCAAAAACAAGGGCAATCGTATTAAAAAGGTTTTGTGGTCCTGTCTGTTGCATTTATTTTACAATTCATGCTTGTACTGTCTGTCAACGTTACAGAGTCCATAACACATAAATGAAGCGAAATGGCTAAACAACTGACAAAATTGATCTGAAAAGACGTATTTTCAATTTATTATTTAAATAAAAAATCTCAATGCAGTTTTCTTTTAACTTTTTATTTAATTAGTAAATGATAATCTTGGTGATTCAGTCGGTTGCATAGATGGTGCTATTATGAAGCCTAAAGCATGTGGACTACGTTGCATAAAGATCCGGTGTAGGAAGATTGGTAAAATAGACATTGATAAGTAGGAGATATTTTTCACAAGTCAAATTGTGAATCAAATTACTACACATTGAATCGTGATAGCAATATCACAAAATAGGCATTGTTGAAATTTCAATGACAATCTCTGGTGAAAATATTGATTTAAAAATATTATAAGTTTAGATGGAAGATAAAAACTAATATAGCCAATAATTATGTCATAATGTTTTGCAATCAAATGAGAAAATGTGAAAGGTGTAGAATTTAAGAAGCATCATTGCATTCTAATGAAATAGAGAGAAAAAATTACATGTCATAGGTGTAGGATTTATGAGGCATCATTGTAACCAAACAAGATTAAGAGACAAGTTATGGAGCTAACCATTGTAGCTAATAAAGGCGGGAGAGCTTTGAATAGGTCGTTATTTGAATTTTTTTAAAGATTCTAAAAAGTGCGTATTTTGTCCAAGTGTCGATGTGAATATATGGTAATTATTCAATTTAATTAGTTTTTCATAGAAATATCTAGTAACAATAGTTAAAAGCTTTCAATTTTTAAACAAACTATTTTTCATTGGCTTTAGAATGTTATACTTTAATATTAAATAGATCAAAGGCATATTTTTGCTAATAAAAATATAACAAATATTTACCACTTTTATCTTTTGTTAAAGTGTAAATTCAAGAATCATTCATTCTATCTTTATCTTCAAAAGAGTTATTATCTACTTTTTTTTAAAAGATAACACAAGGAAATATTTTTATTAAAAAGTGGTGCCTATATTTTTTTAATACATATAATATAATTTAACCTGTCTTCAAGATAGCAGGGTTGTCTTCATAATAAATATTTTTCACAATCATTTTGAAAACTTCATCTCTACACAAATTTATGCATATGTTGTACAAATGTAGTATATCGTTGTTCGGATATTTTCTAAAGAAATGTTAGTGTAGAAAATTCTATCTAGAAAATTCGTTCTAGATAAGCTTGCTTGTGGATTACAATCTACCAAGAATAAACATGTTGAGATGCCCTTTCTTGTTGGAGTCGCATGCCTATATTTTAGATGATCCATCCTATTGTGATATATTTGTACATCATATTGTGAGTTTAATAAATCTATTGACATAATTAATTTTAGCTAGTACATTGTACATCACATATCCCCTGTAATCTCTTAGTTTACCAATACTAGTCATTTATTCTAAAATCTTGACTATTCCTGCATGATATTTTAATGGCTTATGAACTTAGTTTAAATGCTAGCTCAATATATTATTTCTTAACAAATAGTTGCATGCAATATTGGGATTTTGTGGCATAATCTATTAGGCTTTGAAGGAGTGATAAATTTTGTGTGCTTAAAATCCTCTATCATTAGGATTTGAACGATCAAAGGTCAATTTGTCTTCTTAAAAGACAACTTTATCATTTGCATGTCATGGATTTCATTACTCTCTAATTTGTGGATGTCACTACTTCCTCTACTCTATTGTGATCTTTTACTTGGTCAAAGGTGGAGGTCTTGTCTTCATTACTTCAATCTAATTATAAATTTCAACTATCATCCTAGTTGTTCTTTCTTCATTCACAATGACACTAATTTTTAGCACCAATTTTCAATTTTAGATTCCAATTATGTTATCTTGTATGTAAACTTAGATTCTTGCATTTTATTTTATTTTTTCTAGTGTGACTCTTTCAACGGATGATTTCTTGTGTTAACATGTGATAATTTGTTTGTGGCATAAGGTTTTAGGTGGCTATACTCTTCTTGAATAAATTTTTAAGCATGTTTATTTTTTTGAGGTCATAATTTCCCCTTTCACTCATTTCTTCTACTTCTTTTTCTTTTTTCAAGTTTTATTTTTTTATTCTTTTGGAAAAAATGTGCTAATCAACCATTACATGATAAAGTTTCAAAATTTGGAAAGTTAGGGAATTGTAATCAATAAAATTTACTAATGCTCTATAAAGTGGGGATTTTATACATAAATTCAAGAACATATTTCTATTTTATCATTGACCTTTGTACAATTCTTTAAAATAGAAATCAATACCTGGGCTAGTACCTCTAGTCATTTTAACATTATCCCAAATTAAGGGTCTCTTAAATGGTTATCCAATTTGAAGCACATCTTGATAAAGAAAAATATTCCTATATTCAAATGATGAGATTTTATAATCAAAGAACAAGTACCTAAATTTATTCAATTCAATATAGTTGAGAAACTTATAGGCTATGTATCAACAACAATTTTGAGCATATGAGAGTATCCTACAAGTACTTGTGTAGTGACTTCTTTGAATCTGAATGCAATCTTGTTGTGTGGTAAGGATTCATCACTATTTTTTCATCAATAGTTTCAATTGTGCTTTTTGAGTGTGAAATAATTGGCTAGGAGTTTTTTTTTTCTTTTTTTCCCAATAAGTTATGTCCTTTTGCTTTCATTGGTAATTTGGTGCATCATTAGTCTTTTTTTAGGACCCAAAACTCTTTCTATCTATCTAGTTACACTTAAGGGCATGGTGATACTGTATAATATTCTACCTATACTATTAGACACTTGCACTACACCCTTAAGCATAGCTAGATGGATAACCTCTTTCTATCCATCTAGCTATGCTTAAGGATGTGGTGCTAGTGTACAATATTCTAAGTTATGCTTAAGGGTGTAGTGTAAGTCTATAATATTCTACCTAGAATATTGTCAACTAGCACCACAACCATAACAATATCTAGATCCTGATAGAAAGAGATTTGGGTCCCTTAAAAAAGTCTAATGATGTACCCAATTATAATCATTTCTAGATAATCTTGCTCATGGATGTTATCTACTATGGATAAGCTTGATGAGGTGTCATTTCTTACGTAGAGTTGCATGCTTATATTCTATATATAATTTTTTTAAATTTTAGATAGTCTATCTTCTTCCTATAAGTTTTTGCATCATATTGTGATTTTAGTAAATCTAATTACATAATTCATTTTATGTATTGCATTGAACATTTTATACTTTTTAAATCTCTTAGCTTGTTGATACTAGTCATCTATTCTAAGATCTTGGTTGTTTCTATGATAAATTCCAACAACCTCTAATCTTAAACCACCATAAATTTATAGATTTAATAAATATTAATTAAAAAAATAGAAGTGTAGGATCCCTCCATGCCCTTTCCTTTACTCCACACCTTAGGAATTATACTGGATGTTCATGTGTGTGTGATGGTTACCCATGGCGATTTGTTTCTAAAACTCATGATGATATTTGATTATTTATGTTTTGATGGATACTTTTGTAAAGACCTAAATTTCCATCACAAGAAAAACATATCACAAGAATAAATTAACTCAATTCAACAAAATAAAACTAATAGATTACCATAACTTTTCCCATTTTCGACCTTAAGTGTCATTTATACAATAATTTCAAGGTTTACAACTTAATACATTCAACCATTTGGTCATCAAGTACAAACTAAAAAAAATTTGAAATAATACATCCTTATTACATAGTTTCGACCTTCTGTTGAAATTCACATATATACAATAAATCAAAATAATATTATTTTTCCCAAACCATCATAGAACGATAACTAGGCACCACACCGTAATAGTCCCTCTCTCGTAAGCCTCAGAACGCACGTCCACCTGCAAATCCTGAAATTGGAGTGTGGCCTAGGTGCTTTTTCCACCCAACGATGGAGTGGTTAGCTCCCCCGGGGCTTACCCTGATATGGAAGCACACCGACCCTGCTCGAGAAGACTAGCAACTTGACACTGATGAGCTAAAAGAATATGAAGCTAGTACTATGATTCTATCTACTACAACAATCTTTAGTTTGAAATAGAGATCCTAATCACAGAATGGAAAAGAGAACATACAATGCTAACCAAGCATATTCATGAAACATATGCGAAAAAAATCTTTGCCCAAAGAATCTTTTCAAAAATCAGTAAAATTGACAGGTAAAACAACTTATTTACCCTTCTCTATCTTATTCCAAATTACACTTCAATTCATTTCAATAACAATAAAATTTTAACATTCCATCAATTTGACAGATCTACTTAACTGATTCCTTTCTAAATTCAAAAGAAAAATAGATAATGGAGAAGAACAGTAAGTTAAATGAAATACTATCTATTAGAAGATATCAAGGATACAAGAAATTATTAAGTTCTCTGATACACATAAAGGTTTTTCCCAGTTACTACCAACAGTCTATCGTTTAGCTCTTATCCAAAATTATGTTTAACTCTGAGTTTCTATAATTTAATAATCTGTATAAATCTTTCTTGAACCACTATTTTTTTTTATGTCAAGATACCTATTCTCTAAAAAATTTTCAACATAACTGAAGAGAATTGCTAGTAGTTCTTTCTGTTCGGTTTTGATGTTTTCAGCGTAAATCTACATCACGTTTGATTCACAAACCTTACCTACAAATCTGATCATACAGTAACCACTCTCCAAAAGATTTACAGTTAACAAATATATAAATTAAAGAATGTAATCGTCATTACAAAAACAAAATTGGAATAGAAACAGAGGCCTATTCATTACTCTTATTAGAACAACAAACAATTTGCACTAAATATTTCTGTCAAAACCAGGCCTCTACAATCACTTAAATAATAAAAAGGTTGTAACTAAGGATAGTCATAGATGCGCTGATAATTAACACAATAGCATAATAACTTATTTTGCATCTATAACTTATGGTTTATAAGAAAGCATCACCACCACTATGTTCTTATGAAACAGAACATGACTGAACGTGTCAGGGATAAAATACCAACTAAAAAGTTTCAAATTCTACACTACATACCATGAAAAAAAAAACACTATAATTCCTGTATAAACATTTGAAAACAACTTGCTATTTGATCAAGAATACTATATACCCAAATCGGTTCAAGAAGAAAAACTAAGCTTGGAGTGCTAAAATTTAATAAGTTTTAAGAGATCAAAGCTAAATAATGGTGATTCCAACTAAGAACTGAGAGACTCTGCCAACAATAATCATGATCTAGCATATCATAAATGTGCATATACCGAGCATCCTTCTCAAGGGGTCAAAACATGTTGGTCCACACTTGTTTCACAGCCTACAATCTGTATGATGGAAGAGAGTTCTTTTGAACTCAGAAAACATATATATATATATATATATATATATATATATATATATATATATATATATATATATATATATATATATATCGCTATATAGAAAAATATAGGTTGCTGTTAAAATTTAATACCAGACTTAACCATAAACCTCCCCAAACTAGTTTTACAGTCTCTAAAAAAGAATAAAACACAACTATCCCCATTTCAGCCCATACAAATTTCTTTTATGCTTGGGAGCTTTATGCACTAAAACTTAGAGAGTGCAGAGCATGCTAAAGAAAAAAAACTATAAAACAAGACTTAGCACAGAATATTCTTTTAAAACATATGAACAAAATAGAGATTGGCTGGGATATGTTTATGACTACTGCATAAAAACAAAAGCCTAAAAAAAACTTTATAATCCTAGGCCAAGCTTAGTCGCAACACACCAGAGAAGGAACATAAACTTTTCAAATCCAATTTACGAAACTTAACATAACAAATCGATAAGTTAAAGGATGCATGATGTAAAAGGAACCTATATTTTGGGGTAAGATGCAAGCACAAGTAAGGCCTCTCCCTAGTCGAGCTTCTTCTTCAACCGATTCCCTTCTATTATCGCCTCTTCCTTACTGCTATACTCTGCTATCCTCCCTTTTCTCCTTCCTATCTTGCATTTTCTATATCCCCATTCCATCTCCCTTTCAAGCTCACAACTTCATCTTAGCTGTCCCTCATGTCCATAATAATGGGCCCTAACTCCCAGTCAACCCTCAGTTCAACAAGATATCAAAACTAAAAAGCCTAAATAGATCCAAGAAAGTTGCAATGAGTGAGGAAACTAGACTCCTATTCCCAATTTCCTGTTTGACTTCCACATCACTAATTGATAAACATCTCTTAAAGTAGTTACTCAAATGATGCCATCATGGAAGATTAGATAAAAATTAAAAGAATGAGTACATAAACCGTAATTACACATAGTCTTCAAAATATTAACTGTATTTTAAATAGAAAAGTAACTAAATTGAATAATTTAACAATTATTAGCTCTTTTCTATCAAATTTCATTTCGGAATAAGAGTATTAACATTTTAAGAATTAAATGTAAATTCATCTTTTCAAAACTTTCAAATAGCAAAACATTTATTACAAATTAACCAAATAAGAGATAAAAATCCAAGTAAAATAGCTATGTGGTGTGTGAGTGTATCATAAAATTCTGGACTCATCCATACCGAGGAGCTAGGCTCCCCTACCTTGACCACACCCCCATCCTTAGATCTTGTCAATAGATGACCACTCAAATTTTGATCAGTAGGTTAGTCCCAAAAATATATAACCAAATCAATTTGAATTTTTTTCATTATGAGCAAGCCTAATCATATCAAGATATATTTATCAACATATAAAACACATTTAATTATTTTTGACTTCCAATTATCATTCTTAACAAATTAACTAATTTACCTCTAATAAACCTAGTAAAGCATCTAACATATAAGTTATTGCTCTAAGGTTGCCAAAACTTGACCAAGTCAAAAAGTCCGCAATAGTCGCAAAACAACTAAAAAGTCACAGGTCTACAAAATTGGTTGTGACATCCTTCCCCTCTAAGAGAAGACATCGTCCCGATGTCTTATGAAAATATAACATAAGTTCTCAAATCGTAAACTAATTGAAAAACTTAAATCAAAATAGCATATATAAATCTATGGAAGTAAATGCGGAAAAGATCTAATCATGTCATCTGCATCCTCCCATGTAGCACTGTCAATAGAGAATTGGTCCCATTGGACCTTATACGGAAAGATCTCTCTGTCACGCATCCTGATGGTATGTTGGTCAATGATACTGGATGGCTCCACTAACACCACCCCCGTATCCTATACCTATAAAGAACGCCAATCAAGGATATGAGAAGCATCTGGATGGTAAGGTTTTAGTAAAGATACATGGAACACATTATGAATACGAGAAAGAGCAGGCGGCATGGCTAGTCTATATGCAACAGGATTGATAATTTTCAAAAGATCGAAAGGACCGAGATATCTAGGTGCGATCTTAGAAGCTCTGCCAAAAGATATGGAACTCTTGCGTGGCCTCACATGAAGAAAAAATTTGTTCCCCACTATGAAATGCCTGAAGGTATGGGCTTTATCTGCATAACTCTTCTTCCTATCTGCGGCTTTCTTCAACCATTCTCTAATAAGAGACATCTGCTCTTCCATTTCCCTCAATAATTCAGGACCCACAATGATCCTATCCTCTACCCTATCCCAATTGATGGGTGTCTGACACTTTCTCCCATATAGAGCTTCAAAAGGAGCCATACCTAATGATGAATGATAATAATTATTGTAAGAAAATTCAACCAAAGGAAGATACTCTTCCCACTTGTACTACTGATCCATGCAATACATTCTCAATAAGTCCTCAAGAGCCTAGTTAACCCTCTCTGTTTGACCATTCGTCTGAGGATGATATGATGTACTGAAGTGCAACCTTGTTCCCAAAGAATCATTCAAGGTTGTCCAAAACCTTGATGTCATTCTCGTGTCCCTATCTGATATTATGGTCTCTGGTACTCCATGAAGTCTAAAAATCTCCTGGACAAATTTCTTGGCTAAAACCAAAGATCCATCCCTCAGACTGCCTAGTATGAAATGTGCAACCTTGGTCAATTTATCAACCACAACCAAGATTACATCATGCTTGTGCTTAGTCATAGGTAATCCTTGAACAAAATCCATAGTAATAACCTCCCACTTGTATTCAGGTATCTCATGAGGATACAAAATTCGAGCTGGATGGACATGCTTAGCTTTAACCCGCTGGCATTCTAGACACTGAGCTATAGATGCTTCAACATCTCTCTTGAGTCCAGGCCAAAAATATAATGGCCGCATATCTGCAAGCATTTTATTAACTCCTGAATGTCCTGAATATGGAGGACAATGCATCTCCTTAAAAACCAAATTCTTCAACCCATCCTGGTTGGGAGTATACATCCTCCCTTGGTATCTCAAAATACCATCCTCATCAAAAGAGTATCCCTCAAAATGATGATCTGTCGAATCATTCTACAATGCAGATTTTACCAACTCATAATGGTCATCACCTTGGAGATTCTGCAACACTTGTTCCTTTAGGCATGTTCTGGTAGTAGAAATAGTTGCAAGGTGTCTCCTTCTACTTAAGGCATCGGCTACTTTGTTTTCCTTCCCTTTGATATATTCTATACCAAAGTCATACTCGCTCAAGAATTCTATCCATCGCCTTTGTCTAGCATTAAGATTGGGTTGAGTGAAGATATACCTCAAACCCATGTGGTCAATTTTCACCTCGAAGGGCTTACCTAAAAGGTAATGTCTCCACATCACAAGAGCATGAATTAGGGCAGCAAGTTCTAAATCATGAGGAGCATAGTTAACCTCATACTGCTTCAGTTTTCGTGACTCATAAGACACTACTTTATCATTCTGCATAAGTACCCCTCCTAATCCTTCACCCGAAGCATCAATGATTATGACAAAATGGCCATTAGAATCCGGTATAACTAGGATAGGTGTAGATGTGAGTTTTTGTTTCAATGACTGGAATGCCTTCTCACAAACCTCTGTCCACTCATACCTCTTTCCTTTCCTCTGTAAGGATGTAATAGGTGATGCTATTTTGGAGAATCCTTCAAAAAAAATTTGATAATATCCTGCAAGTCCCATGAAGCTTCTAACTTCACTTACGTTCTGTGGAGTTGGCCATTCAAGTATAGCTTGGATCTTTGCTGGATCCACTGCAATGCCCTTAGCAGAAACAATATGCCCCAAGTAGTGAATTTCTTCCTGGTAAAATGAACACTTGGAAAGTATGCCATACAATTTCCTATCTCTAAGGTGCTGCAAAATTATACGCAAGTGCTCTTCATGTTCCTCGAGATTCTTGGAATAAATCAAAATATCATCTATAAAAATCTCTACAAATTTATCCAAACAATCTCAGAACACACTATTCATCAAATTAATGAATGTTGCAGGAGCATTAGTCAATCCAAAAGGTAACACTACAAATTCATAATGCCCATACCTTATTCTAAAAGTTGTCTTTGCTATATCCTCCTCCTTGATCTAGAGCTGATGATACCCAGATCTTAAGTCAATCTTTGAGAACACCGTTGCTTAGGTTTCATTTGATCAAAAAGTTCATCAATTCTAGAAAGCGGATATATGTTCTTAATAGTCACATTGTTAAGCATTCGGTAATCTATACATAGCCTCAAAGTGCCATCTTCCTTCTTTACGAAGATCACAAGTGCTCCCCATGGCAACACACTGGGGCATATGAACCCTTTGTCTAAAAGTTCCTACAACTGAGTTTTCAAGTCATACATCTCTGTTGTTTTCATTCTATATGGAGCCTTAGATTGAGGTTCAGTTCCTGGCAACACATCTATAGAGAAGTCAAATTCTCTCTTAGGAGGCAATTCAGGTAATTCCTCTGGAAACACATCCTGGAACTCTTGCAAGATAGGATAGTCATTGAGACTAGAAGGAGTGTCTAAGTCTTTTGCATAAGCTACATAGATCATACACCCCTTCTTCTAGGCTTTCTTCATTTGCATAGCAGATATAAGCCTTAGTTCCAAAGGTTTCTGAATACCCCTAACAACTGTAGGCATACTTGAATCATCTAAGCATTGAATTGACTTGTCCTTACAATTCACAATGGCCCTGTGCTCAATTAGCCAATTTATGCCCAAAATAACATCATAAGATCCTAAAGGACTGACATAAAGG
Source organism: Chamaecyparis obtusa (assembly GCA_027943335.1). Taxonomy (NCBI): domain Eukaryota; kingdom Viridiplantae; phylum Streptophyta; class Pinopsida; order Cupressales; family Cupressaceae; genus Chamaecyparis; species Chamaecyparis obtusa. The sequence continues at coordinate 256,054 of BSBK01005323.1, forward strand.
TTAACTTGTGTTTGAAAATTTGGAAATTCCAAATTGCTGCATGCTAAACACTGCTTAACCCTACGCTTTGTCCTATTGTCGTATTCAACCATCCATGGTTCAGATAAATAACCAGCTCTAACAGATAACTTTGAAACAAACTTAGGATCTATAAAACATTCAATAGCTCCAGTATCAATTAAAACAGAAACATCATGTCCATAGAGCTTACCAGCTATCTGAATAGGAGCTACCTGAAAATCTGCTTAGCAATGATCAACCGCTGCATGAATCTGGTGCTGTACCTGAGGAGCTTTACCCTCTCTCTGTGTCATATTTTGAGAGCAATATGCAGTATAATGATTACCCCCATAATTAAAACATCCATTTCTCGATCCTTGCCTATTTTCAGTTCTGTTCCTCCAGTTGTTTCCATTCCTATTATTCCCATTCCTATTATTGTTTCTATTCTGATTTTGATTTTGAGGATTGTTATTGTTTCTGCCTCCATTTCCTTTGCCTTTACCTCTTAGGTTTTGCACTTGGTGACATCCATTGTTCCTTGATTTATCATTGTCATACTTCCTCTTGAATCCTTGGGAACCATTGTTTCGTTGAGAGACTCGAATTGCTAGCACTATTTTTATTTTCTCTTCCTGTAGCAGTGCCTTCACATAAGTGAACTCCATGGTTTTAGGTTCATGCATCTCAACTTCAGATCCAATCTCTGGACATAAACCCAACATGAACTTATGTGTCCAGAAATATTCATCCTGCAGATATTGAGGAACATATTTCACCAAATGACTGAACTTCTCATGGTAATCAATTACTGATAGTACCCCCTGGATCAAATTTTGGAACTCAGATACTTTCCTATCATAATACAGTTGTGGCAACCATCATTTCCTGAAGTGGACAAGGAAATCCTCCCAAGATATCTATCTAGTTCGTAACTTCTTTTCAGCCATTTCATTATTCAACCAAGTAGCTACTTCTCTAATCAGCTGGAAAGCTCCCCATAATACCCTTGATTGTCCTAAAAGATTTCAAACATGGAAGTACTTTTCCATGGATATAATCCATGCCTCAGCATCGTCCCCTATAGTCTTTCCATCAAAGGTAAGTGGCGTGACCTTTTTAAGGTCCTTTCTCAATTCCTTAGCAATCTAGTCATTGTTCAAATTTCCATCATTTGCCCCTATATCGGCATTTCTCTTATGACATTCCTCATTCATCCTATCCTTTTCTTCTTTTCGAAGATCCTCTAGCCTCTGATCTTCTACCTATTTCCTTCGAGCTTAATCATCCTGATTACCCTCATTCTGTCTGCCCCTTAAGTCATTTTCAATGTCATTCATTAGATCATTTTGCTAGTGCAAAATGTTCCTCTATTTAGCTAGGAGGGATACAATTTCATCAAGCCTTTGATTAGGAATATCATTTTGTTCATTACTATTTCCAGCTCGGCCACTATTTCGGGTCTACATGATGACAGTCTAAACGTATACCATGCACAAACACAACTTCAACATAGAAGACCCATGCCCTAGGGTTTAAACACAGCTCTGATACAACATGTAAAGACCTAAATTTCCATCACAAGAATAAATTAACTCAAGTCGACAAAATAAAATTAATAGATTACCATAAATTTTCCCATTTTCAACCTTAAGTGTCATTTATACAATAATTTCAAGGTTTACAACTTAATACATTCGACCATTCGGTCGTGAAGTACAAACTAAATTTTTTTTTGAAATAATACATCCTTATTACATAGTTTCAACCTTCTATCGAAATTCACATATATACAATAAATCAAAATAATATTCTTTTTCCCAAACCTTCATAGAATGCTAACTAGGCACAACACTGTAATAGTCCCTATCTCTTAAGCCTTCAGACCGCACGTCCACCTACAAATCCTGAGACGGGAGTGTGGCCCGGGCACTTTTCCCGCCCAACCATGGAGTGGTTAGCTCCCCCAGGGCTTACCCTGATATGGAAGCGCACCAACCCCGCTAGAGAAGACTAGCAACTCGGCACTGATGAGCCAGAAGAATATGAAGCTATTGTGATTCTATCTACTACAAAAATCTTTAGTTTGAAATAGAAATCCTAATCACAAAATGGCAGAGAGAACATATAATGCTAACCAAGCATATTCATGAAACATATGCGAAAATAATCTTTGGCCAAAGAATCTTTTCAAAAATCAGTAAAATTGACAGGTAAAACAATTTATTTACCCTTCTTTGTCTTATTCCAAATTACGCTTCAATTCATTTCAATAATAATAAAATTTTAACATTCCATCAATTTGACAGATCTACTTAACTAATTCCTTTCTAAAATTAAAAGAAAAATAGATAATGGAGAAGAACAGTAAGTTAAATGAAATACTATCTATTAGAAGATATCAAGGATACAAGAAATTATTAAGTTCTCTGATACACATAAAGGTTTTTCCCAGTTACTACCAATAGTCTATCGTTTAGCTCTTATCCAAAATTCTATTTAACTCTGAGTTTCTATAATTTAATAATCTATATAAATCTTTCTTGAACCACTATTTTTTTTTAATGTCAAGATACCTATTCTCTAAAAAATTTCAACATAACTGAAGAAAATTGCTAGTAGTTCTTTCTGTTAGGTTTTGCTATTTTCAGCGTAAATCTACATCACATTTGATTCACAAACCTTACCTACAAATCTGATCAAATAGTAACCACTCTCCAAAAGATTTACAGTTAACAAATATATAAATTAAAGACTGTAATCATCATTACAAAAACAAAATTGGAATAGAAACAAAGGCCTATTCATTACTCTTATCAAAACAACAAACACTTTGCACTAAAGATTTATGTCAACACTGGGCCTCTATAATCACTTAAATACTAAAAAGGTTGTAACTAAGGATATCCATGGATGCGCTGAAAATTAACACAACAACATAATATCTTATTTTGCATCTATAACTTATCCTTTATAAGAAAGCATCACCACCACTATGTTCTTATGAAATAGAATAGGACTGAATGCATCAGGGATAAAATACCAGCTAAAAAGTTTTCAAATTCTACACTACATACTGTGAAAAAAAAACACTATAATTCTTGTATAAACATTTGAAAACAACTTGCTATTTGATCAAGAATACTATATACCCAAATCGGTTCAAGATGAAAAACTAAGCTTGGAGTGCTAAAATTTAATAAGTTTTAAGAGATCAAAGCTAAATAATGGCGATTCCGACTGAGAACTGAGAGACTCTGCCAACAATAATCATGATCTGGCAGATCAGAAATGCGCATATACCGAGCATCCTTCTCAAGGGGTCAAAATGTGTTGGTCCACACTTGTTTCGCAACCTACAATCTATATGATGGAAGAGAGTTCTTTTGAACTCAGAAAACACACACACACACACACACATACACATATATATAGCAAAATATAGGCTACTGGTTGTTAAAATTTAATACTAGACTTAACCATACCCCTCTCCAAACTAGTTTTACAATCTCTAAAGAAAAAAAAACACAACTATCCCCATTTCAGCTCATACAAATTTCTTTTATGCCTGGGAGCTTTATGCACTAAAACTTAGAGAGTGCAGAGCATGCTAAAGAAAAAAAACTAGAAAACAAGACTCAGCATAGAATATTCTTTTAAAACATATGAACACAATAGAGATTGGCTGGGATATGTTTATGACTCATGCATAAAAACAAAAGCCTAAAAAAAAAACTTTATAATCCTAGGCCAAGCTTAGTCGCAACACACCTGAGAAGGAACATAAACTTTTCAAATCCAATTTACGAAACTTAACATAACAAATCGATAAGTTAAAGGATGCATGATGTAAAAGGAACCTGTATTTTGCGATAAGATGCAAGCACAAGTAAGGCCTCTCCCTGGTCAAGCTTCTTCTTCAACCGATTCCCTTCTATTATCGCCTCTTCCTTACTGTTATACTCTGCTATCCTCCCTTTTCTCCTTCCTATCTTGTGTTTTCTATATCCCCATTCGATTTCCCTTTCAAGCTCGCAACTTCCTCATAGCTGTCCCTCATGCCCAGAATAACGGGCCCTAACTCCCAGTCAACCCTCAGTTCAACAAGATATCAGAACTAAAAAGCCTAAATATATCCAAGAAAGTTGCGATGAGTGAGGAAACTAGACTCCTATTCCCAATTTCCTGTTTGACTTCCACATCACTAACTAATAAACATCTCTTAAAGCAGTTACTCAAATGATACCATCACGGAAGATTAGATAAAAATTAAAAGAATGAGTACCTAAACTGCAATTACACAGTCTTCAAAATATTAACTGTATTTTAAATAGAAAAGTAACTAAATTGAATAATTTAACAATTATTAGCTCTTTTCTATCAAAATTCATTTCGGAATAAAAGTATTAACATTTTAAGAATTAAATGTAAATTCATCTTTTCATTACTTTCAAATAGCAAAATATTTATTACGAATTAACCAAATAAGAGATAAAAATCCAAGTAAAACAGCTATGTGGTGTGTGAGTATCATAAAATTTCGGACTCATCCATACCGAGGAGCTAGGCTCCCCTACCTCGACCACACCCCATCCTCAGTCCTGTCAATAGATGACCACTCAAATTTTGATCAGTAGGTTAGTCCCAAAAATATATAACCAAATCAATTTGAATTTTTTTCATTATGAGCAAGCCTAATCATATCAAGATATATTTATCAACATATAAAACAAATTTAATTATTTTTGACTTCCAATTATCATTCTTAACAAATTAACTAATTTACTTCTAATAAACTTAGTAAAGCATCTAACATATAATTTATTGCTCTAAGGTCGCCAAAACTCGACCAAGTCAAAAAGTCCACAATAGTAGCAAAACAACTAAAAAATCATAGGTCTACAAAATCAGTTATAACAACTTTGATGTTATTTTTAGCATAATACATTAATAGTTAGTTTGGTCTGTTTGTGAATAGTTTGTAGCTACGTAACTTCTCAGACTATTCATTATGAGTACGTAACTGTTCCAATCTTTCTAACTAATTCACTCTCTCCAAGTATATATATATTGCCTTTGATTGAAATAATCATCAAACATTCATTCATTATACTCTCTCTCTAACATTTCGTATCAGAGCTTCATTTTCCTGTGCCTATGAAGAGGATATGAGTGGTGAGAAATAAAATGGAAGAGTGAGTACATGCATTTGAAGATATAATTGGCAACCATTTGTGGTATGTGTAAACCTACAGCTCATGAGACACCCCGTGGATGCTACCGTTCATCATAGGAGTTATGGACAGATCATCTAGAGTAGTTATATTTTGTTGCAGAACCGTTCTTTTCCTTGACTAAGTTAGCAGAGGCGCTTCCTTGATTATTTTGATTTCTGGCTTGTTCATTTATTGCGTTTGACATTAAATTTATCACAATCAAATACACAAGTTTTGGTTCATCGTAGTTGGGACACGACATCACGTGTTCTTCATATATATTCTATAACGGCTTCAGCCAATGTGGGTATCTCTGTCCGTGAATCCATTCTATTACATTCGTGAACTTCATCATGAGAAAATTGTGGATACTTCATCAAACAGAAAAGACCAGATTTGCAGCGCATATCATAGAGTTTATTCTAACAATGTGTAAAGGTGAAGGTCGTACATGAGAAGACAACATTTCCATGTGCGCAGCAGGAGTGAGTTTTATGCAGATGTAGTAGTTGGGTATTTATTTTATGGTTAAGATAGAGAATTTACTATATCCCACAATTGCAGAGCAACCTCTATGATATGTTTTGGATGACCATCTCTTTGCATTCAATATTGGAAGAAAATAGTGTTTTTGTATTCCTCTTGGGAGTTTATAAAGCCATTTTATATACAACTTGTGATCATGGCCTGCTATAACTGCCAGGAGATGAGGGAAACTGGTATTTAAACTCACTCAAATGTGGATGCTTATCACTGTTAGAGTAGTTGTTTAAGTTTCTTTCATTCTTCTTCAAATTTTCTAAAGAGTAACAATATATTTTTCAAGAGTGGTCCCAAATGATGTTGTAAGCTCGTACGGTCAAGTTTCTTAGAGGAAAAGTATTTGAAAAAAAATAAAAATTGAAGGGATAAAGTTAATATTTGGAGGGAGATATGAGATATTTATTTGTGACATCAATATTTTGGTTGAAGATGTATCTTTGTAGACATATTTTTCAGTTCCACTTGACATCCCATTTTGTTATAGGCTTCATAAATACACTTAAGAATATTTTTCATGTTGATTGTAGCTTCAAAGGTTGTAATGATCCCTTGGGTGCTACTTTTGGATGATAATGTGTAACATGATTAATTTGGAGGTTAGCGACATTGTAGGATGGAGGAACTTCCATCATCTCAAGTCAGCTTCTTGCTTTGAGATGGTGATCTGCATGAGAATTGTTTTTGGCATTTTTGGTTTTCTTTTTTGTTTTGCTTTCTAATGCTGACAAGTTTGAAGAATCCATGTCTTGTAAAGACTCACTTTGGAGACAGGCTTGACATTTTGTATTGCACTCAATATGGATTTTTATCGAGCAAGCTTCATAATATATGATTGAGAATTATGCCCTTTTGCAATCACTAGACAATGATATAGATCTCTTGTATCTCTTAGGGATCATTGTTAAATAATTCAAGACTCTGTGATTCGAGAGATCAAGACATGGAGCTTAAGAAAACAGCTTCAAGCTACACCTTTCTGAGGGTCACAAGGCAACTTGATGGAGCCTTGCATGATTCAAGATTTTGTACTTTAGAAGAAGATTTTCTCAAAATGTGTACATTCAAATTATGTAATCACCATGTTTTGTTATGTAAGCCTTAAGGGGGGTCCCTAGGACAAAGTGAATATGATCATTCAGGATTAATGTATTAAGAGGGCCCGAGGAGGGGGAATGTTAGCGTAATACATTAATAATTTGGTCAGTTTGTGAACAATTTGTAACTGTGTAGCTTCTCAGGCTATTCATTGCAGGTACATAGCTATTCCATTGTCCATAAATGCTTCATTCTATCCATGTATATATACCTTGCCTTTGATCTGAATAATCATTGAATGTTCATTCATTCTACTCTCGCTCTAACAGTTATGAGATCATTGTTTATGCTTTTTTTATGATCGATAGTGTAGATTAAGTTGCTTTTTTATGGCATATTCTATGGACTAACCCATGTATCTAGAGATGGTTTGATTATTGTTATGCTTACATTATTGATTATTTTTATGATATGTAAATGAATGATGTGGGATGATATCACATTTCTCATCTATGAGAGCCATATGATGTCACAAATTCACTTTATTTTTATTATTGATAGATATGTGCACATGTATTTTTGTCTTGATGCAGGTACTGGGCATCGACTCCACCTAGTTTTATAAGTCTAAGTGTGCCTTCTTATACTTGATGAAGATTGAAAAGGGAGATATTATTAAGGCACAATATAGCCTAGCATTGCCATCATTCTTCTAAGGATGATATCCTTGAGTTACCTCTTTGAATCTTTGTGAAGACGATTCCAGATTCTTCTTGATCTCTTGCTTGTGTTTGGTTGGTGTGTGTGGATGTTCTTTTGTTCTATTTCTTTCATGTTGTCTTTTGACCACTTTAGGCATTTATCATGGATCAATCACGATTTATTCTATGCTCTTTGGACATAGTGTTTAATTATTTGATTGTATTGATTATTTATTTACTAAATTCTAAAATATTATTATTATCTCAATATAATACAGTACTGGTTAAAATCATATTATAAGATAACATAAATTATCATTAATTTATTATTAATGTTATTTAGTATTATGACATTTAATTCTCCTTTTTGATGTTTTAATTATTGAATTTAATATATTTTATGAACTAATAATATATTTTGTGGGATTTTTCCTATTTTAAGGAGTTCATTATTTAAATATAATATTAAATGAATATTTGTGGAAGAGATATATATTTTTATATAACTTAAATATATAAATTTTAAATTGGTATTTTTTTTATTTGATGGGATTTGAATGGGCATTCTTTTGGGAGAATTTTTATGGTTGCCTTTATGGGTGATTTTTGGAGTTTTTGTTGCAAATAAAGAGTTTTATTCATGTAGTTTTTATGAAGTTTTGAGCTTTCATTTTGAGGGTTATTGATGACTTTTCTATAAAATATTGATTGTGGTTTCAACTTGAAGAAAGAGTTTGTTGATTGGTTCTCTATGAGATTGGTTGTGGATTGCTTGAGTTGATATGGGAAGTAGAAGATTTTGTTGATTGTTCCTATAAAGGTTACTACAAAGTAATTTGCATTATTTGATCCTTTGGAAAAGAAATGGAAGTTTTTGGGTGTCTTTTCATAATAAATGTTTCTGTAACCCTTGATGAAATGAGGGTTTGACATAATAATACATTGTTGAGTTGTTTGATGTAATGATGATTTATATGTCATAAATATTCATTATGAGAGACCATGATTAGACCAACATTGTATGTCCTTGATGAAGTTTGGATAACATGTCAATAGGCCAAAGGAGTAATATATCAAAGTGGTGGAAAAAATGGAACACGCCTTGAATATATTTAAGTAGAACTTAAATGTTGATTGATGTTAGGACTTCCTCTATATAAATAGCTATAGAAATTTGGCCTTCCTAATCTCCTAAATACAGTTTCTCTATTACAAGTGTCAAATTGAGTCACATTTCACTTGTCATACACTACAGTGATACCATATGATAGAAAATGGTAAAAACTTGATGTTATTGATCCATGGCATATATGTCTTTACATAGAAAATACAAACAAACATAAAAAATATTTACATAACTAATGATACCTAAGAAGTAGTGTATTAACCTAAACAAAGAACAAAACTAGCTAGTAATGCAATATTTGCCAATAAATAAAAACCTAAAAATCTTTGCAATGATCAATTAATCTACAACCTATTACTACATCATGTTCAGGTTTACTAATCATTTTCAAAATATATTTATGAAGAACTTAGTCATTTAAAAGTAGTGGAAATGCAAGGATTAAAACCCATTTACTATCATGTAAAATTAAATGGACATCACATTAATCATATTAATAAGAAAATAATTATAAGTACATAATTACATGATAAAATATTGTTGAAAAGGCTGAATAACTAAGAGGGGGAGTGAGTTATTTATTCCCAAAAACTTAATAAAACTTTTATTGCATTGGTAAACTCACAAAAAATATCAATATCGACTTCTAATCTAGTAGTTAACCACATTAAACATTCATAAAAGATGTAATCATGAAATAACATAAACACCAACATAGAGAACACTAGAATTTATGTGGAAACCCAAACTGGGAAAAATCACAGAGAAGATAATTCTCATGAAATGAAACACCGGTTAAGGTGACACCAGTTAAGGTGATTTTTACAAATTCTCACTGTCAGTTTTCTCACTTTCGGTCGATCTAACTACCTTGAATATGGATAAATACAATACAAAATTCACTAACAAAAGATGAACTGATAGAATTGCATCTAACTATTAATGGAATAGTTCAGCAATCAAGCTCATTTGCCACATCCAATAGATGATCCTCTCTTTTGTGTACCACTATCTAATCCACAACAAATTTAGAAGAAAATTCCCATATTTTAATCTCTCAATTCAGTATTCCACACTTAGCTTCAAATTTCATACATCATTGTCAAGAGTTCACTTCCTCCACATTCATGTATACTCATACTCCCATACATTAGATATACACAAGTTTTTCTTTAGCTATATAGATATTCGATCACACACATGTTGGCCACACACAAAGAATGTGTCACTCCCAAATTAATTAAAAGATATTATAATTGTATTTAATGTATTACCACTAATCATAATTATACCTGACATACATAAGAAATATTTACAACATTATACACCAGAACCAAAATATAGGTCACACTTAAGATGTTTACAATGTTTCACATTTACTGAAATTATCAAAAAACCACAATCAAGTCCATGATTTGGTCACTGAAACATCCGGACCTACTAGTATGTGAAATAAGATAGAACATGTCCATAGTAGGATACTAAAACCATCCTATGAATAGCACCATTGTCTAGATATCAGAAACACCGGGAGGAACACTAAAAGTATAACAATCACTTGACATTGATACACACCTTACACTAATTTCCAAAAGCATACACATTTACCAAAATATGTAATCCATGAGTATAACCAAGTACACTTATCAAAACTACACATACTAAACTTATTCTTCATATAATTGATACTTATGATACTTTACTAAATACCAATAGGTACACAACCAAAACTGCCAACAACCAACTGATATTGCCAAGATGTCAATATGAAGGTTTTGACATTAATGATAATAATAAAAACAACAATTAAATCTAAAAAATATTGCATTTATGTTGCATTATCAAATAAAATGATACCAATACATAAAGCTCATACAGTAAATGATTACACATCTTATAAGAGATGAGCTAGGTAGTCCATCGCTATCAAGTCACAATAATGAATCATGAGTACAAAATTGTACACAAACATTGGGGTCTTCCATCCATCAATCCAATAACCATCTATAAACATGAGACAATCACATGGTCTAGACACTTATTTTCCCATCCAGGAAGCTTGTATGCTTCCCCAGAGTTTTTCATGAAATGAAGAACCACCAAGCCTATATGATATCCCTAGCAAAAAGGAATAAACAAGCATGATGAAATATGGTGCATGCCTAGTATATCTGCATGCAATTATATCATATGATAATATGCTATGATCGGTATCAAGATATGACAGAGAGTAAACAAATTTAAAAACTATCTATTTCAATTGACAACATAGCTTCACCAAGCACAACAACCAATACACAACAAATAAAATAGAATTAGAAGTGAAATGTCTAAATTCCCGCATTATCCCACATTTGGTACCCATCCTAGAAGCTTTAAACTTTCAAAAACTAAACAAGAAAATAATACTTTTCTAATATAAACATTGATGGTATAAGATTTCACAATCCATGATTAAATATGATAAAATTATGACACAATTTTATCATGAATCCTTATCATATCTTAATCCAATATTTTAACATAATATGCATGAAATAATAAAATAATTAACTTTAATCATTGAATCAACACTTGAATTCAATACTTATGGGGTAGTGAAGGGAAATCATAAACCTAAAGGTTGTGGGGGAGTGATTTGGGATTACACTGGTAGATTGGTCTCAATAATATGGCACTTCCTTTAGGGATCCAGACAAACCATTATGTTGAAGCTATGGCTATCTATCTAGGTTTTAAAAAGGCTAGAGGCAAAGGTTTAGCTAAGATTTGGGTTGAAAGTGATTCCCTAAATATTATAAATATCCTAAAGGGTGTTTCTCCAACTAGTTGGACTAGAAAAAATATTATTAGTGATAGTCTAGACCTTATTGATGGGCTCCAAAATTTCCATATTTCTCACAAGTATCATGAGGGGAACCAAGTTGCGAATAATATTGCTAACAAATGTGTTAATGACCATCATGGTTTACATTAGGAATCTATGGATCGCATCCCAATGGATTTGTGTTAGCGCTTATGTAATGATTAAAATGGGTGGCCATTTAATTCATAACTTGGTATTATTGCCTATGTATGTAAGAAGGCTTGGTGACAAACTAGGTCCCTTTTTTACTCGGAAGATGATTTTTTGTTATTTTCTTTTTCTCTCTTACCTAGTTTTGCAGAGCCCTTGTGTTGTATTAATGGGGGGACAAAAATAGGATGGAGCCCATTGTGTATGAGAGGTGGAAAAATATTGAGTCCATTTGGAGTGAGGTTTTCGAGGGTGGTTTAACTCTCTACATATAAAGACTTCATCATGCTGATTCCCTAATCATTGAGGCATTTGTTGAGGATTGGAATGATAGTTCTATGCACACTTATGAGATGGAGTTTGTGATTAATGAGGCATTAGTTGCACATGTGTCTGATATACATAGTGGTGGTTCTAAATTCTATAGGGAAAATAAATCAGCTTCTAAGGTGGTGGACCTTTTTTCCCTTTCGATTGAGAGACTGAAATATCATAAAACTATTAATGGGGGTTATGACCTCCTTTCCCTTCTGAAGCCATAGATAAACATTATTGAGGTGATTATGTGGAATTTTACTCTCGACAAAAAAATTGCAAGTATTTTCAAATATCATTTTATTATTTTGAATGACTTCTACCATGATAAAAACCCTCCAGATCAAAAAATGACCTCCTCTAATTTATGGGATTGAGGTCAAGAAAAATATTAGGGTTCATTATGATAATTTTGGCTCTGATTATGATGATGTAATTTTGGGTGGGCATAGGGTGTATCATATGTTTATGAACAAGTGAAAGGCTCCCCTACATCCATCTAGCTTTATGCCTTCTTCTTCTTCTTAGAGGAAGAGAATTGTGTCCTTAGATGAGGAAAAATTAGATTATGTGCTTGATTCCTTTGAACCTAATGAGGGGAAAATAAATGAGAGTGCTAAATCTAGTAGGGACAAGCTGAAACATAACCCCAATCCCTCTGGCTCTCCTTTGAAGGATTTTATCTCCCTTGTTCAGAAGAAAGTTGCTCCCCCTTCCACCCATCTTGCCCTTGATAATAAAAGTTTTATGGAGTAGGATAACAATTTTCATGTTGAGATTCCCTTGGCTTTAGGTAAGGAAACCCCTATAGAAAAAGGCTCTTCTATCTGGGAAATATCTCCTATCAATGCGAAGGTCATTTTTTTTTACAAAGTCTTGATTCTATTTTTTCTAATATTTATGCTTTGAATAATAGTTGTTTGTCTACTTAGAAATTCGAAGATATCCTTTCTAGAACTCACACTTTAGCAAAGGGTATTAATGATCTAAAGAAATACCATGAGGAGAAATTTTCTAATTTGGAGAATAAATTTGATGCCATTCAAAACAAACTAACTAAAGTTGTGAATGCAAGTAAAATTACTTTGAAGGAAACTAACGAAAGCTCAATGAAAATGTTGATGTTGTATATTGTCTGTCAAAGGGTAAATCTCTAGCCACCAATTCCAGAACCATTCTATGTGATATAGGGAATATGAGAATGAAGAACAAGAATAGAACAAAGGATAAGGAGCAAGATGTGCACATTGATTCTGAGACCCACTCACACATGCTAGGACCTGCCATGAGATTAAGGAGAAAACCTAAGGGTGCTAACCCTCTGGATAATATTTTTAAGAAGGTTAAGGAATCAATGTTGATATCATTAGGAAAAATGAAGAACTAGCTTAGGCTCTATAGTCTATTTAGGGGTTGTGTTACCCTCATTTTTGTTTCTTTTTGGCATCTAGATCCTATATGGTTATGTTATGGTTTATTTGTTTGATAGGATGATTGTTCATGTTGTTTAAACTTGGGATTCTGGTCCTTGAAAAGCCAATTTTTCACTAATAAAAAGCACTTGAATTCAATACATGCATATTAACAAGAATTTAATGATATTTTAATGAAATAAAATCTAACTATTGTTTATAATTTTCTAAATTTTATACAAATCATTTACATACATTGATTTTCAATTTCATACTTTGTGTGCATATATGCACATATATACATTTATATATATAATGTGTGCACTTAAATATTTATACATGTACATAAATACACATGGGTGTGACATAATTCTAATCAAAAGATAAAATTGAACCACACTTCTAAAATGTGTATGTGTTTGTGTCTGAACATGAATATAAATATGCTTATAATGCATAAATATATGTATGTGTATATGAGTATAAATACCCATATACATATAAACACTTATATAAATATAAGCATCATTTCAAGATTAGATCTCAACTTATCATATCTATAAGTTTATCTTTATGTATCTACAAGCGCAAATATCAATTTGACATCTAAGGTGTGAAACTACACCACCTTATCATATCTATAAGTTTATCTTTATATGTCTACAAGCGCAAATATAAGAATCTATATATTTATTACATAAAAAATATACTAAAATTATTTCCATATATATTTGAGGATCCTCCAATGTTACTATGGAATTTATGAACATTTATATTTATCTAACTAGTTAGGATCTAAAAAATAACAATACATCGAGTCAACCATCATTAATTTCTTTACATAATTATTTGGCCAGGGAGAAAATTTATAGGATTGATCAGGACTTTCATTATGTGATCCTTTGTATCCTTCAATGAACTTGAAAATCCATCAGTGTCCCTCCATAACAAACCAACCCATCTATAGATACTATAAAAATACACCCTCTTGCAACATGTTGGTATATGTTTCTCATAAAACATAAAATCTCTATTTAACTCTTCATTGCATAATTCTGTGAGAATGTGTGCATGCCTAAAATCTTGTTCCATCATGGTTCTAGGGTTATGTCTTATATAAAAATCTATCCAAGATGTATTCTCTCCATGATCTCTTTCTTCCTTCAAAAGAAAGCGTGCTCTTTTCTAAAAAGATACCTAAGTACATTATTTATTGAGACATGTTTCGTAGATAATAAAATAGATTTAACATTATCAAATTTTCACAATCCATATGAAATGTATAAATTTAGTGTCTGGATTCGATTGTGTATGTTCTTTAGCATCAATGTTTCAGAGAACACTCTATGATCAATCCTTCACTCTCTCATTCTGATGATGGATCATAGAGTGTCATCTGAAATGTTGATACAGGAGCATCCTGGGTGTAAGAGCAATCTTGCACCACCCAAAAATATTTATATTTTTGTATTCAATAAGGGCTATCTTGTGCAGAGCTATTATTTATGGAAACTTTCTATTTTTAGTAAGTTGGTCATTCGATCTCAGAATGTTCTGATTTCTTCCTTGGAGGTTCATTTTGGTCATATCAGGCTACCAATAAAGTTTCATTGAAAGATCAAGTCTAGCTTTGTAGATATTGAAGATTTTAGGTATTGGCAACAAGGTATAGAAACTTTGGACTCAGTTTTGAAGGCTTTAGAGGCCCCGAATGAGGTTTAAAATTTGAGTGATAGGCATTTGCATGAGTTACGACTGTAGAGCAATTCATGGCCTTTCTAGAATGGGGTTATAATAGTCAATCGGGTCAATTGGTGATGACTTATGGTCTTCGGAAGTTGGGTCACTTGAAATGGCGAAAAATGGTTTTCCTTCAAAATTTCTGTTTGGGTTTTAAAATTTATTTTGAGCTGACTTTGATGTAATAAATTGTAAAATAAAATAATTCTAAGTTTGGTCGGCCTTGTTGGCTAAAAATTCTGGAACCTTCCCAGGTGGTGGAAAAATTGCCTGTATAAGGAAGGCTGTAGTGTTGTCTTAGGTAGTTCGGGATAGTTCTGGGTAGTAGATTTGGGTAATAATTCGAGGCTTTGTCCTACAAAATATTGTAGGGAATTCCCATGTGGCTTTGCATATTGTAATTCTGAAAGTTTTTAATTCCACATTTGTGGAGATAATAAGAAGCCCATTTTCTATTATTGCATATTGTTGTTGTTTCTTTGTTTCTATTATGTGTTTGTGGTATTAAGGGGAGCACCCTTAGTCAAGTGGTATTAGAACAGGAGTTCCTGAGTGTGTAAATAGATCGATGTTGTGAGACAGTTTGCACCAAGACTGTGGGTTAGGGTTTCTGTGTAAACAGATCACTGATTGTGAGGCAGTTTTCACCAAGACGGTGGTTAGAGTTTTAGTGCACATCACAAAAATGCCTCTATGAAGGGAATGTGGCCGAAGAGCTGGTATTATAACACCTAAGGTTAGAGTGCTCCAAAGACAAGTGTGAGCATTGTAAGAAGAGATTCACAGAGGAATGGATCTTAATGTCTGAGAAGAAAGTGAGGATGAGGCCGAAGAAGAAGATCAAGAAGGAGAAGTCAAAGTTGTGAACCCGAAGGAAGAAAAACTTTTTCGGGCCATTTCCAAGATCAGGAAAAGACCTAAGATTGAGGTTCCGACATTTTCTGGAAATCTTAACCTAGAGGAGTTGATTGATTGGATCAATGAATGTGAAGAATATTTTGAGTATGAAGATATTGAGGATCCTGATTGGGTTAAGTTTGTGAAGGCCAGACTGAAGGGTCATGTGAAGATTTGGTGGCAAGAGATTCAATTAGAGTGAAATTGAAGAGGAAAGCATAAAATCACAAGATGGGAGTGGATGGTGGATAAATTGAAGCGATAGTTCATCCCTGTTGATTATGAGCTTGACCTACTGAAGAAAATGTAAATTTTGAAGCAAGTGGGATGATCTGTTCAAGAGTATATAGAGGAGTTCTATCGAATCCTCATTAGAATAGGCCATGCAGAAGCTGATAAGGAGAAAGTTGCCTGTTACCTTAATGGGTTGAGGCCGAGCATTCAGGAGGAGCTAAATTTGGTTCAAATAAATAGTATTGACGAGGCATACTAGTTTTCCCTAAAAATAGAGGAAAAGTTGAACAAGAAGTTTGAGAGAAGACAAAGCAAAAGAGGTTGTGATGGAAGATCTGGTGGATGGTCATATGGAGATCGAAATGAAGATTCAAAAAAGTAGGATGAGGCCAATAATAGTCAAAATTAGAGAGGAGATAATTTCAATAATTCCATGATCAGAATAATAGAGATCAAAGAGGAAGAGGAAGAGGACAAGGATTTGGAAGAGGAGGCTTCCGTGGAACATGTTTCCATTGTGGAGAAGAAGGTCATAGGGCATTTGAATTTCCTCAACGCCAAGGATGGACAGATAGGAGGAATGAAGGCCAGGCCAGAGTGCCACATGTAGATGAAGATGTCAGATCATCATATTTTGAAGATGCTGAAAGAGGAGAAATGCTGATTAACGGAAGAGTCCTGTTGAGTGGTGAAAATGAAACTAAGCAAAGGAGGAGCCTGTTTCGCAGTAGGTGCAAGTGTGAGGGTAAGTGTTGTGATGTGATTATTGATAGTGGCAATACTAATAATTTGGTGTCAGAAGAGATGGTGACAAAGTTGAAGCTCAAGAGGCAGAAACATCCACATTCATATTGGGTTGCCTGGGTGTAGGATGACCACAAGGTCATGGTTAGTGAACAGTGCCTAGTAAAGTTCAAGATTGGTGGGTACCATGATGAGGTACTATGTGATATCATATCTATGGATGCATGTCATATGTTGTTGGGTAGACCTTGGTAGTTTGACAGATGTGTTGTAGACGATGGTCGTGCAAATACCTATTCCCTGACAAAGGATGGAGTGCGACATAAGCTAAAACCATTGAAGGAAATAAAAGAAAAGGTATGTGGTAATGCAAGAATAAATTTTGTTGATATAGGAAATTTCTCAGATGGTATGCGGCATGAGCATATGTGTTTTACCTTAATTCCAAAGGCTAAGAAAGAGGAAGTAGAAGATGTACCTATAGAAGTTATAGAATTATTGAATAATTTTCAAGATATTATATCTGATAATGTGCCTGATGGATTACCACAAGTAGGAAAGATCAGTCATCAGATGGACTTTATTCTAGGAGCCAGTTTGCCAAATAAGGTAGGACATAGAATGACACTAGCATAAAGTGAAGAGTTGAAGATAGATTTGAAGTTTAGTTCATCACATCATCCATAGATTGTATATGGAAGTAGTCCCAAAATGCATCTGCATTGAGAAAGATAGATAAAGGAGAAATATGTAGTGGTAAAGCTGAGGATTTTGCAGAATATTTGAAGAACATCCATGAGGAGGTAAGGAAGCATATTACCAAAATGAATGCATAGTATAAGGCTAAGGCAGATGAGAAAAGGAGGCATAAGGAATTTTAGGTCAGAGATGAAGTCATGTTCATTTGTGGAAGGAGCGATTTTGGGTTGGTACATATAACAAGTTAAAAATGAAAAAGTTTGGGCCATGTAAGATACTGAAGAAGCATGATTCAGGAAATACATATGAGGTTGAGTTGCCTATTGAGCTGAATATTTCACCAATATTTAACATTTCAGATTTGATAGAGTATCATGAAGGAGGTGTTGAAGATGAGGTTACAACAACATATTGGAGTATTCTAGCAACCAGTTCAGATATCAAGAAGATTGAAGACATACTGGATAGTCATGTTGGCATAAGCACAAGGAATAAGACATATGAAGAGTATTTGGTCAAATGGAAAGGATGACCTGTTGAAGATTCATCATGGCTAATGAAGGAGGTTAATTGTCTTAGGTTTCCTCTGCACACCTAAGTCATGATAGGGTCACTTCTCAAATTACCCCAGGTTTTTGATGCAGGAGCATCTTGGGTGTAAGAGCAATCTTGCATCACCCAAAAATATTATGTTTTTGTATTCAATAAGGGCTATCTTATGCAGAGCTGCTATTTATGGAAACTTGCTATTTTTAGTAAGTTGGTCATCCGATCTTAGAATGTTTTGATTTCTTCCCTGGATGTTCATTTTGGTCGTATCAGCCTGCCAGTAAAGTTTCATTGACAGATCAAGTCTAGCTTTGTAGATATTGAAGATTTTCAGTATTGCAACAGGGTACAAAAACTTTGAACTCAGTTTTGAAGGCTTTAGAGGCCTTGAATGAGGTCAAAAATTTGGGTGATAGGCGCTTGCGCAAGTCAGGACTGTAGAGCGCTTCATGGCCTTTTCGGAATGGGGTTATAATAGTCAATCAAGTCAACTAGCGATGACTTATGGTCTTCAGAAGTTGAGTCACCTGAAATGGCAGAAAATGGTTTTCCTTCAAAATTTATGTTTGGGTTTCAAAAGTTATTTTGAGCCGACTTTGATGTAATAAATTGTAAAATAAAATAATTCTAAGTTTGGTCGGCCTTGTTGGCTAAAAATTCTTGAACCTTCCCAGGCGGTGGAAAAATTGCCTATATAAGGAAGGCTATAGTGTTGTCTTA